>JABLUY010000239.1:0-56199 GCA_013306675.1 Thraustochytrium sp. TN22 | reverse complement strand
CGAGTCCGAGTCCGAGTCCGAGTCCGAGTCCGAGTCCGAGTCCGAGTCCGAGTCGGGGCTGCGCGGGCGGCGCCGCCGCTGTCGCGCTCGCTGCCGTCGCTGCGCGGCTGCACGCAGGGCAGGGCAGCGCCAGCCAGTCTTGCGCACACGCGCCGCGGCGCTCGGGTCCTGCACCGGCAGGCCGGGGCTTGGCCGCTCTGCGCTGCGCTGCTTGCGCTGCTGTACTGCGCTGTGCTGCGCGGCGCTGCGCGGCGCTGCGCTGCGCTGCGCTGCGCTCTGCGCTGTGCACGCTGTCGCTCGGGCGGCCTGGCTCGGCTCGCGGAGCTCCTCGTCCTCCTCGTCCTGCGAGGCGTCGAGTTCGAGGTGGGTTCGCTTTCGAAGGTACGGTGGACATGGACACATGGTCAGTATCGAGACCATCGAGGCTGTTCAAGGGAGAGCAGCGCCTTCAGGTTGGTTGGCGCGCTGCATGCAATGCATACACCACTGCACCCGTTCCGGATCGCGTCGCTCGCGTCCGACACGGAGCCTGGATCGGCTTGGATCGAGCCATCGAGCCGCACCGAGCCGCATGGCATCGAGCCAGGGGCTGGTTTGTTCGAGTAGTAAGTTAGCTCGTTGGCGGGACATGCACACACCACACACACATCAGAGAGATACAAGAGACAGGCTTCAGTTGACAGGATTGGTGCTGCTGAGCGAGACAGACAGACTTTGCTGCACGCACACATGCTTTGCTCGCGTCAGAAGCGCAGGATCGAGGCTGTAGCGGAGCCCACGCGCGCGGGAGGGCCGCCGCGCCGGCTCGAGGAGGGCGGCTGCGAGGAGACGCCGGAGCGCTCGGACGAGCCCGGCGCGGATCGTCGCCGCCCGAAGCGACCCGCGCTGGTGCTGGCGTTGCCAGTGGTGCTGTCGGCCCAGCCGTCCTCCTCCTCGTGGTCGTTGTTATTGTTGTTGCCGCCGCCGCGGGCGCGAGCCGGGGACAGCGGCACGACGCGCGTGAGACGACGGCCCTTGGTTCTTGACTGGGATGAGGAGAAAGAAGAAGCAGACGCGCGGCTCTCGATTCGGCTGTCACCGGAAGACGAGACCGGCGAATGCACATGTTTGGGCACGCCAACGCTGCCGGTCTTGCGCCGGCCCTCCTCGAGCGACTCGACGCGCGAGGTGAGCGCCTCCATGAGTTGCAGGCCGCGCTTCTCGAACTCGCGGCCCTGCTGCAGCTCCTGCGCCATGGACGCGCGCGAGACCTCGAGCTTATCTCGGTCGCGCGTGGCCGCCTCGAGCTGCGTCGCGAGCGCGTCGGCTCGGTCCTGCGCCGCCTTGAGGTCCTCAAAGAGCTCCGCGATGCGCTCCTCCTTGGACTGCTCCGCGTCCGCCAGCTGCGACTGCTTCTCGCGCAACAAAGCGCAGGTGCGCAGGTGCTCCTCGCGCTCGTCTTTGAGCTCGTACTCGAGGCGGTGCCAGTCCTCCTGCGCCGAGGCGGCGCGCTGCTTTGCCTCGGTCAAGTCCGCCTCGTGCTGCGCGCGCAAGTCGTCCAGCGCGCGCAGATGCTCTCGCTGCAGCGCCTCCACCTGCGCGGCGGCATCGCCAGACACCGAGAGCGACTGCAGCTGCATGGACGCTAGACTGCGCTCCTGCTCCGCCTTGGCGGCCTGCTGGCGCGAGTCGCCCAGCTCGATGCGAAGCTTGCTCAAGGCGATCTCCAGCTCGTGAATGCGGTCGTCCTTGCGGTCCAAGGTCGCCTGCACGCTGCTGTAGAGCGCCTGAAAGTCCACCTGCTCGTTGATGCTCACGCGCGTCTGCACCGCCATGGCGCGCTGGCCAAAGGTCAACGTCGACTTGGTCTCGCTCGCATAGGACTCGTGCGGAGCCACGTTCAGCACCAAGGCAGTCATGGAGTTGCCGCCCAGCGAGTCGCGCAGGAGACGCGTCAGCTTTGCGTCGCGGTACGGCACGTGCTGCTTGCGCTGCGCCAGCGCCGAGATGCAGTTGCCCAAGGCGGACAAGCTCAGGTTGATGGCTTTGGACTCCATAAACCGCGTCCCGAGGTGACTCACGCTCTCCCCCAGCGCCTTTTTGACGCGCTCGCTGCCGGCGAGGTCCACCAATATAAGCTTGCCGTACTTGACCTTGGACGTCTTCTTGCCCTTGGCGCTCCCCGGCGCGCCCGCCGCGCGCTTTGTGATGTTTACAATGATGCACGCGTGCGACCGGCTGCTCGTCGCGTTCATCTTCGTCGCCGCGCGCACGCGGTGCTCGTCGCCCTCCTGCAACAACGACAAGGCCTCCTCGGCAGACTCCACCATGGCGCTCTTCACGCCCTCGATGAAGATGCCGCGCCGCGTGTCCTCGCGGATCAGCAGGCTCTTGCCCGCGCCGCTCTCCCCGTCGCCGTGCGGGCCCAGCAGGTCTGTGATCAGCTCGCAATACAGCTGCACGTAAGAGAGAGTCACCGTATACTCAAATGCCTCGTCCTCGTTCACCACCTTGAATACGTGCGCCAAAGCGCGCGGCACGATGCCCGCCTTCGCGCCTGTGCCCTCGCCAAACATGCTGTACGTCTTGCCGCTTCCTGTCTGCCCGTACGCGAACACCGTGCCATTAAAGCCTTGCAGCACGCTCGACACGATGGGCGCCGCGACGCGCTCGTACACCGTCGCCTGGTCCACGCTCGCGTCCAGGTACGAGTCGAAAGAGAACGTCTCGTTGCGCAGCATCACAAGCTCCGTCGCCTCCGCATCTTCGCTGCCCGTGCTCTCCGCCGTGCGCAACACGCGCCCGCGTCGCACCACGGGCGCCTCGGCGGCCCCCTCGAACCCCAGCGACGGCCGCAGCCGGCAGTGCACTTTGACACGCTCCACGCTCTCCTTGCCCTTGCCACTCATCCTGCGGCGCTCGCCCTGTGCAGTTGAGTTGATGCTGCAGCTGCTGCTCTTGCAGCTTGGAGACGCTCGCCTTGCAGCCCTTCTTCGACTTGCAGTTCCTGCTCCTGCACGTCACCACCGGCGTGCTCAGACGCTCCAAGTCCGAGTGCCCTGCGGCCCCGCCTAGAGCCGTTGTTGAAATTGCGTTGCGCAGAGGCTGCGAGGTTGCGTTGTGCAGTAGAACTTTTAGATCTTTGACATTGCCATTCATGTACGTCTGACTCACTGCGTCTCTCGGGCGTTGAACGAGTTCGTTCGCCATGGCGGCCTCCGACGTGTCACTCTGCACACGGTCTTTCGAGGCCCAGGCCCTGGGCCCTGGGCCGGGCCAGGCACGTCAGCGCTAGGCTCGGGAGCAAGATGGTGACCGCCACCATACCCGAAGAGAGGCTCTCGCCCACGGCGGGCAGACTCTAGCTAGCTAGAGCGGCCGGGCGGACTCTTCAGCGGCCGGGCCGAGGCGCCGGGGCGTGCGCCGGGGCGACGGCCAGCCGGCGGCGCGCACAGCGGCAGCAGAGCGCCAAGGTCGGCCGTGCCTCCTTCTTTCTTCTTCGACGGCAGGCAGGCAGGCAGCTGCTGCTGCTGCTGCTGCTGCTGCTGCTGCTGCAGGCGAACAGCGAACAAGCAAAAGATGGTGGAGGGCCACCAGGTCCACCGGCTTGCGAACTCGTTCAACAAGGTGCTCAAGGGCAAGCGGTTCAAGGCGACCTCGCCGAACGGGCGCTTCAAGGAGGGCGCCGCGGCAGTGGACGGGCAGCTGCTGCAGAAGCTAGAAGCAGTCGGAAAGAACCTCTTCGCCTTTTTCGATGGGGACAACGTGGTACACGTGCACTTTGGCATGAGCGGGCGATGGGCGGTCTACGACCTGGACGCGGCGCCCGAGCCCAAGCCGACGACCCGGCTCCGTCTCGAGAACGCCGAGCACAACATTGCCTCACACCTGTCGGCCATGATCGTCAAGCACGGCTCGCTGGAGCTCTTTCAGGAGCGCAAAGCGGCGCTCGGCGAGGACCCGCTGCGCGAGGATGCCGACCCGGAGGCGCTCTGGGAGCGCGTGCGCCGCAGCAAAAAGGTCATCGGCCGCATCCTCATGGACCAGGCGCTCTTCGCCGGTGTCGGTAACATCTTTCGCGCCGAGATCCTCTTCAAGGCCGGCGTGCATCCGAATCGGCCCGCCGCGCTGCTAGAGCGCACCGAGTTTGACCGCATCTGGGCGCACTCGGTCGACCTCTTGCAACGTGGTTTCAAGACTGGCAGCATCCTCACCGTCGACAAGGACGAGGCGGAGCGCCTCGGCAAGCCCAAGATGCGCCGCTACATTTACAACCAGTCCACCTGCGGCCGGTGTGGCGGCAAGGTCATCTCATGGGATATGGACACGCGCACGTGCTACGCCTGCCCCAAGTGCCAGCCTCTGCGGGAGTCGGACGAGGCGCTTGCCAAGTCGTCCGACGTACGCGTTTTTCAGTCCCACTGCGCACATGAGCCGCTTGCAGACAGGCTGATCACGCCGGAGAAGTGCTCTGTCGCCGAGCTCCGCGACGAGCTTTCGCGCATTGGCGTCGAGCTTAGCGAGAGCAAGGGCAAGCGCAAAGCGGACCTTGTTGCCCTGCTCAAGGCGCACACCACCGATAAAAAGGAGGAGAAGGTCAAGAAGGAGGACTTTGCTGCGCTGCAGGCGGAAGACGCCGACGGCGACCTCTCGATGCTGCGCGTCTCTGAGTTGCGCGACCGCCTGCGCGCGGCCGATCTTCCCATATCCGGAGTCAAGGCTGAGCTCGTCCAGCGCCTGCAGGAGAGCAACGACCAGACTGAGGCGAAGCAGGACGAAGACACACACAAGGACGACGACCACGGAAAGACCATCAAGCGCAAGCGATCCTCTCGCGCTGGCAAGGGCAAGACCAAGACAAAGCACGAGGGAAAGCACAAGAACGACGACCAAGAACAGACTGCCAAACGTCCTCGCGCTGGCACCAAGCATCTCGGCAAGATGGCCACGGCCGCCGAGGCCGCCGAGGAGAAGCGGCTTGCCGGCGAGAACCGCAATGTCGAACACATTGCTGAGGATGACTTTCGCCGTACCCCACGCAGCCGTCCCAGGCGCCGCGCTTCGGCAACCGCTTAGACCTGGTGATGAACTTGCAACATGAGCCACCTTTCAACTGTGATGAACGAAATTCTTTATTCAGTGGAAGGTCTGTCGCCTGCTGTTGGCGCTTGTAGGCTAGCGAGAGTCAACTATCGTCATGAAAGTTGGACGCGCCGCACGCCTCACCAGAGAAAGACTCATCACGAGAACCACTTTCTATGATTTAGACAAGTACTTAGATTCTCTTCGCCGTGTCAGCAAGAACGGGCCCGACTGTCGATAGGATAAGCATACCCGAGGCGGCGAGCGCCGCCGCGCGCATCCATCGGTTCCGGGATCGTTCCGCAGTTTGTCCGGTCACGCGAGACGGTGGCGACGGCGATTAACCAAAGGATGCGTCGTCCTCGACACGCAGAAAGAAGAATACTGCACGCGGCCGTGTCGGCGACGACCGCGCGCTGCAGTAGCGGTCGCCGAGGCGTTGTAGGCCTGCCCGCGGTGGCACGCACGCACGCACGCACGCACGCACGCACGCACGCAAAATCGGCGCAATGGAGGACCGGGAGGTCTTGGAGCGCAAGGAAGAGGGCGGCGCGCCCCCGTTCTCACCGAGAAGCGAGGCGGTCCTCCAGCAGTATGAGGCGTCAAAGCGAGCCGTGAGCAGCGAGTCCAAATCCCCGCTCGCGCTCGAGTCCACCGAGGCGCACCACGATGACCTCATCCTCGTGAAACGCTCGGTCCAGGAGAACCTTCGCGCTCGCCTCTTGGCGCAGGAGCGCCTCAGCCTTGGTCTCCAGGAGCGCGCCGAAGAGCAGGACAAGTTGCTGGAGGCGCTCCGCGCCATTCTTCGCCAGGAGCGCCAGCGCCGCGCCGCCGCCGCGATGGTGGCCGTCCTCCGTCGGGCCGAGACGCGCGCCCTCGCCCACGGTTGGTGCGCCATCCATGCCACGGCCGCGGCCGTCGCGGCGCGCGTGGCGGCGTCCGAGCGCAAGGGCCGTATGGACGGCTGGGCCGAGCTTGTGGCACAGCTGCGCGCCGAGAATCATGCCCTGCAGCTCGAGCTGGACGATCGCGCGCACGCGGCCGAGGTGCTCTGCAAGCGCCTTTTGCGAGTAGACGCCTCCATCTTCGGCCCCTGACCATCGCCGGCCCGCGTCTGGACTGAAGACCTGATGAAATATGATGAACATGTACAACGGCGTCAGGCCCAGCCCGTGCCCCGCTTGCCCTTGGTCTTGACGCGCCCGCGGCTCCCGCCGTCCCACTCCTTGGTGTCGTCGATGATCATGTAGCGCCCGCCCTTGCGGCTCACGATCTGACCGTCCAGATACCGAATCTGCGACCCGGCGTGCTCCGCCTGCTCCTTCTTCTTCGCGCGCCGCACCGCCTTGCGCGTTTCGCGGGCCACCGCTGCGGCGCTCTTGCCCTTGGACGAGTCGGACACCGCCATCTCGTCAAACTTGTCCATGATCGACCGCTTCACGCGCTCCTGCTCGCGCGCGTCCAGCTCCGCCTGCTGCGCAGCCACCGCCTCCTTGTCCTCGAAGTCCCGCTTGAAGATCGCGTGCACCTGCCCGATGCCGCGGTCCAGAATGAAGATGGCAGTGCGCTCCGGGTCGCCCTCGCACAACTTCCGCATCGTGTGCAGGACGGCATCGCGCTCCGCGTCCGGCGGGCACAGCGCCATCACCTGGTCAAGCTTCGCGCTTTCCTCTGCGCTCGGCGGCTGCGGCTGCGGCTTGCTGCTCCCCGCGCCCACATCCGAGGTCGCCGCTGCGGTCTCCTGCACGAGCTCCTCGAATCTCGTGACCTTGCATGCCGCGGCCGCCGTTGTCTTGGGCGCCTCGGTTACCTGACATGTTGGTGCAGGGGGTGTCGGCGCCTTGAGCTGGACCTTGTCGTCCGCCTCGGCCGCGGACTCGCCGTCCTGCAACTTCGCGTACAACGCCGGCACTGGGTCCCGCGCAGCGGCTTCCACGTCCAGGTCGGGGCAGAACCCGCTCAGGACCTCCAAAAAGTCCTCCAGCGGCAGCGCGCCCTCCTCCGCCTCGGCCGCCGTGCTCAGGAACGTCAGAATCTCCTCCGTGAGCACGACTTCAAGATCGAGGCCCGCGCCGTCGCCGCCGCCGCGCCCCAGCGCTCGGTGCAGCCCGCGCAAGAAGGCCTCCATCGTGCGTGCGCGTGCGCGTGCGCGTGCGGGACAAGCCTCCGCCGCCGCCGCCGCCGCCGCCGCTCTTGCCTCTGCAGCTCTGCTGCCTTCGGGGAGACGACTCGACCGTCTGTTGCGAACTGGCTGAGAAGAGAGGAGAAGGTGGTCTGGAGCGCCAAGCGCTCCGGGGCTCGTCCGGCACAAAGTGGTCGTTAGGTTCGCTTGCGGTGCCCAGCACGCACAGATTCATCGTGCGTTCTTTTTGGCGGCCTTGCGCAGGCCTACGCCTACTTCCAGCGTCATTGTCTCCATCCTCATCTTCGTCCTCATCACCACGCCGCGCAGCGTTTTATAGTTTTAGTCGGCAACATGGCCGGGCTCAAAGAGGGCAAAGTCCTCCGTGGGACTGGCGAGCAACTTCTCCTGGATCTGGTCCTCGATGGGCGCCTGCCGCTGCACCGCGGCAATGTGCTTGCGCTGCTTCTCGATCATTTGCGCGTAGAGAGAGCGATTCTGATGCAGCATGTCGCCCGCATAGGGGAGGCCGCTGCCCTGTCGAGCCAGCGGCTGACGCTTGCGGAGCGCCTCCTTGCTCCTCGTCTTGTGCGTGTCCTCTCTCAAGCTGTCCTCCCTCTTTTCTTCATTTGCAACCTTTCCTTCCTCCTCCTCGTCGTCGTCGTCCTCCTCCTCCTTCCTGTCGTCGTCCCCCTTTTCGATGCCGTCCATCTCGTCCTTTCCCTGATCGACCTCGTGCTTGGAGGCCTCGGCTTTGGGGCTCGGCGTTTGCTTGGGCGCCCCGACGCTCGCCTCAGAACGCGCCGAGGCGCAGGTGGGTACGTCCAAGTCGGCGCAGTGGTGCTGCAGACGGTATACCTTGGCGCAGGCATGACAGACCGGGACCCTTGCGCCGGGCGCCGAAGCCAGCGTCTCCTTGTCCTGCTGCTGGTCTCCCGCGTCCGGATCGGCGCCCTCCTGCCTGAGCTCGTGCAGAGAACGGCGGTCGCCATCAATGATGTGCTGGAAGACGCGACGCGGGTGCATCTCCACCTTTTTGAGGCGGCCCAAAGTGTCGCAATAGTCCCCGTGGCATGCGGCCACGCCGTCCAGGGACGTGGTGGCTGCCTCGGCCGGGTAAAGCGCTGTGGCACGCACCGCGCCGAGCGTCTGCGGGCGTTGCAGGCCCGCATAGCCGCGCACGCGCAGCAAGTGCCAGGCGCCGGACTGCGTGCGGACAAAGTCAAAACACATCTTCTCAAAGCGGGCGCCTGTGTGGCGCGCAACGTCGTCCAGGATGCCCTGAGCGATCTCCCGAGGCCGCTCAAAGGCGCTCGCGGCGTCCTTCTTGGCACCGCCATACACGATGTCCGTGGAGGGAAGGCGCTTGGCCGCCGCTACCTCGTCTGGGTCTTCCGGGTCCTCTTCGTGGCTGAGGCGTGTCGCGACGAGCCACCGCGACGCAACCGTCGGGTCGAGCGGATCGTCGCCATGCGTCGGGAATTCGTGCCGCGACGTTAAGGTGAAGACTTGACTCTTGCCGTGGTCCGCGTGGATGAGACGCAACAGCCATGGCTTGCGGCCGCTCGGCCGCACGTAGCGCTGAAGGCAGATGGCTTCACCGGTGCCGGCGACGGCCGTCGTCGTGCCGGAGCCCAGCTTCGTCAGGAGCTCCTTGGCCTGCGTGAGCGAAAAGACGAGCTCGGGGCGCGCCCCAGCGCGCCGTAGCACGTACATGGGCTGGCCCTTGGGCTGGCGCCCGCGGCGTGCGCGCGCGAAGAAGACGTCTTGGAAAGCCGGGTCTGCTAACGTGGCGCGCCCTAAGACAAAGCGCTCCGTGCAGCCCTTGTGCGCTTTGACCTTGGACGAGCTCGTGTTCAGCAGGAGCACGCAGTCGTCGCGCCCGGCCTCCAGCAGCAGCGTGTCGGGCGCGAAGCCGCCGCCGAGCCGCGTGTCCGTGCAGGGCAAGTGGCGCCAAAAGCCGAGGCCCGGCGCCAGCGCCGAGTCGTTGTAGTGCACATCGGCCATGGCCGACGTGCGAAAGAGCTTGACGAGACTCTCGGCGCGCCGCCGCGCGCGGTCACGGCGCCCGTCGCGGGCCTCCTCCTCGCCCACGGGAAAGTCGCCCCGCTGGAGCTCGCCCAGGGCCTGCATGATGCCCATGGTCTCGTCCAGCGACTGCCGGCGCTTCCCGCGCCGGGCTGCCGCAGCCGCACCGCCGCCGGCCTTTTCTAGCGCCTCAGTCAGCGCAATCGCCTGGTCGCCCGGGTGTGAGTTGTCCTCTCCGTCCTCGGCATCCAGTGCGCGTACGGCGTCTCGCTCCAGCAGCTTGCGGGCGATCTGCGCGCTGCGGCTCGTGGCTCCAGCCGCAAACCGTGGAAGACTTGCGAGCACGGGCAGCTTCGCGTCCCCCGACGTCTGCCTCTCCGTCTCGGCGTCCTCCTCGACCGCCGCCTGGTGGCCGCGATGCTTCCAGTCCATGTTGTGGCGGTTGTGGTGCTCGCTCAGGTACCGCTCGAAGCTCATGGAGGAGGACCTTGCGAGCCGGGTGCGCCGCTTGCGATCCTCCAGTGCCACCAGTCGCGCTGCTGCATAGTACTTGGCGCTTGCGTCCGGCGTCTCGCTCGCCACCACCTGCTCGAGCTCCTCGCGCGAGTACCTGGCCACGCGCCACTGCGACATCTTCAAGCCACCGTGCTTTTTTGTCGCGATGTGATGCTGCGAGCCTCGGACCGCAAGCCTCCTCGTACTCTCAAGCCATCTCGTACTCCTAAGTTACTTACTCACTAATTTGCCCGGCGAGCTCGAGCTAGCCGTTGATGTTGCCTTGACCCTGACAGTGAGATGTGCCCAACGCGCTGGCGCTGGCCTCGGCAGGCCCTCGGTGAAGGGTACTTTGTTGCTTCTCCCTTGCATAAAAACCGGGTGCACGCGCTTCGGACTGTGCCGTCGATTTCCCCCCCCCCCCCTCGTGGACCCCAACGCGAGCGGACCGTCCTCGCCCTCTTAACCGTGTCACTCGAGTAGGACGCTCGGGCAGATGGAGTGGGCGCTGGAGTGGGTCCAACGGCCACGATTCATGGCCAGAGCGCGCCATTGGCAGCGCTGAGCGCGCGGGTCCTCGCGCAAGAATCGCCCGAGCAAAAATCGCTCGCTCGGACACGTGAAGCTTTTCAGGCAGGACGAGCGAGCGAGCCAGCCGTGATGCCGCCGCCCCAGGCCGTGCCGTGCGACCTGTGCGGGCAGCAGTTCTTCAAGAAGAGCCTGCCGATTCACCGTAAGCAATGCGAAAAGAAGATGGCGGCCGCGTTTACGGAGTGCAAGAAGTGCCTGCGCAAGGTGAGCAACGACGAGTACGAGAAGCACGCCGCTGAGTGCAAGGTGGTGCGCGCGAAACGGGTGGCCAAGCCACGCGTGCAAAAGGAGCGGCCCATCAAGGCAGCCGCAGCGACGAAGCCCTCCAAGGACAAGGATGCGGGCTCGGACTCCGAGTCGGAGTCGTCTTCGGACGAGGAGGACTACCGCGAGCAGTGCGGCTACTGCGAGCGCAAGTTCAACCCAGACCGCATCGCCAAGCATGAGCAGATCTGTGCCACGAACGCGGAGCGCAAGGAGCGCAAGCAGTTCAAGTCAGCAAGCCAGGCACGCCTGGAGGGGACAGACTTCGAGAAGTACGCCGACCCCAAGACGCGCCGCGAGGTGGACTCCGCGCCCACTCGCTGGCGCCAGGACCATGAGCGGCTGCAGGGCATCGTCGAGCAGGGTCGCCTCGTCAAGGTCTTTAAGGAGGCCGGCATCCCGCTCTCCGAGCTCCCGCGCCAGGGCACCGATCTAAAGCAAATGCTGGACACGGGCGGCGCCCAGCAGCGCGGCTATGATCGCCCTGAGGACGCCCCCGTGCCGGAGGGCATGAAGCGCTGCGGGCACTGCCAGCGCACCTTCAACCTCGAGGTGGCCGCCAAGCACATTCCCAAGTGCAAGACCACCGTCAACAAACCCAAGATGCTCGTGCGCAAGTCCAAGCCGGTCCTCGAGAAGCCCAAGCAGGACCATACCGAGACCATCAAGGAGGCCATTCGACGCGTGCTCCTCATGAAGAACAAGAAGGACGACTTCTTCGAGACCAAGGAGGCTTCTCTCTTCAAAGACGGCGAGGTGGCATACACGGAGGACGGCAGACGCGGCGTCGTGCGCTTCGTCGGCCGTGTTCCGGAGCTCTATCCCGGCTACTGGCTCGGTCTTGAGCTGGACAATGCCAAGGGCCACAACGACGGCTCCGTGGAGGGCGCGCGCTACTTCAAGTGCAACTCTGGCCGCGGCCTCTTCATGCGGCCCAGTAAGGTGACCAAGAACCCGCCGCTTGCCAAGGTGCAGCGCGACGAAGGTATCGCGCCGCCCTCAACACAAAAGCAGAAGCAGCAAGACAGTGCGCAGCCGCCGTCTAAGGAGGAGGTCGACCGACACGAGCCCACCCCCGCAACTCCGGAGACCGACGAGGATGCTGTCCCGCAGCAGCAGCAGCAGCAGCAGCAGCAGCAGCAGCAGCAGCAGCAGCAGCAGCAGCAGCAGCAGCAGCCGCGCGTCGAGCCTGCTGCCAAGATGGCCAAGAAGAAGAAGAAGGATGACCAGGTACCCGCACAGAATCAGCACCAGAAACCCGGTCTCGTGGAGCGCCTGCGCGAGGAGGTGCGCAAGAACTCGCCTCGCCAGGAGCCAGCCAAAAAGGCCGCCAAGGGCAAGTCCTCGCCGCGCCAGGAGCCGGCCAAGACCAAGACCTCGCCGCGCAAGGAAGCCACCAAGAAGCAGCGCCCGGTGCCTAAACAGCAGCCGCACCAGCCGAGCAAGGCCGAGGTGGCCCGCCAGAAGCGTCTGGAGAAGGATGTGCGCATGCTCGAGGCGCTGCACGGCCGCCCTTCCAAGGCCGAGCAGCCCACCACCACCGCCTCCCGCGAGGAGCTCGGCGCCGGCCATCGCCTCGGCGCCGCAAAACCCGCGACCGGAAACGCTGCCAAGCCGAGCGCCACGCGCCCCGACCGCGAGGCGAGGGCCGCTTACTTTGAGAAGATGTTTGCACAGCAGCAACAGCAACAGCCGGACAATCAGGTGCAGCAGTGATAAGCAACAACCAAGCAGTCAAAGAGAAAGAGAGAAAGGTTAACATGCAAGTTACGTTGCACCTTGAGCAGTCAAAAGATCTGCAAAGATTCGGTGTCCACGCTCAAGCGCGCTGTCCAACACCGAGCCTAGCTAGCTAGAGAGCCGCATACTTTGGGGAGATGCTCACGCTGTAACAGCAGCAGCAGCAGCAGCAGCAGCAGCAGCAGCAGCAGCAGCAGCAGCAGCAGCAACTGCAACTGCAACTGCAACAAAAGCAGCAGTGTGCAGCAGTGACTAGCGGACAGAATGCCTCAACCTCGAACGCATCTCCACCAGGTGGATCAAAGCCTCCCAAAGCATCTCCATCAGCACTTCTTTGAAACCTTAGAAGCATCTACCCAAAAGCTTCTCTTCATCAGCTCTTCTTTGCAACAACAGCTTGACCAGTCAAGAGACCCGCGAATATCCGGCGTCCACGCTTGGATCGCTGTGCCCAACCGACAAACTGTAGGCGATCCACGGAGTCGGCATCGAATTTCGTCCCTTGAAGATCAAATGCCGCGAGCTCCGCCGTGGCGGCCTGCAGGTCCTCGGTGCGATCCAACGAATTGTTGGCCTTTTGCAAGCGCGAGACCGACTTGCCGCAACACCGTAGCATGGTCCTCGCAACAGTGAGCTCCAAATGACCGCGCGAGTTTACGTCGAAGAGTCCGAAGCAGAATGACAGCTTGTCCTCGGCGCTCGCCGACGTCAACAGCGTCAGCGCGACAAAGACCTCCCAGGCGTTCGCGGCTCCCTTCGTTCCGCGCATTGCTTCATACACCCGCCGCAGCTGCTCCTCCTCGCGCCGCGTCCCGAAGGTGTTTTCGTACACCTCGTCAGACATCTTACTGGTTGTCGTCACCGACGAGAAACGCAGCAACGATGCACGCACAAATTCCAGCGTAAGCGCTTCCGCGACAGTAAGTGCCGCTAATTTGTCCCCTTCGTCCTCGCCCCTGGCGTCCTCGGCCGACTCTTCCCCAATGAAGCTCTTGGACCAGTTGCGCGCGGCCATGAGCTCCTTCTCCTTCTTCGGCACTTGCCGTTGCTGTTGTTGCGTACTGTCTGTGTGTTGCGCGGGGCCATCGAGCGCGTCGCTCTCCGCTTGGTTGGGCGAGACGGTCGTTGCGCCTGCCGTCTCTATGGAAGCTGCCGTGGCAGCAAACTTTCGATCAAAAAATGCGAGGCGAGAATTACGAGTCTCCGAGGATCGCTCCTTGGCATCCTCGCCGTTATCGTTGTTGTGGTCCGTCTCTGGCGCGTCCTCCTCCTCCTGCTGTTCTGGGGTATCAGAAGCCGACACGTCTGCTGCAAATGCCAGCGAATCCGGGTTGTCCTCCTTCTCCTCCTCCTCCTTCTCCTCCTTCTCCCCCTGCGCTTTTTCCTCACTCGGGCTGCAGGTGCCACTCGCCTTCTGCTTCGGCTCCTCCTCCTCTTCCTCCTCCTCCTGTTGCTGCTGCTGCTCTTCTCCTTCTTCCTCCCCTTCTTCTTCTTCTTCTTCTTCTTCTTCTTCCTCCTCCTCCTCCTCCGGCTTAACCTTCGCGGTGCTTTCCTCTGCCCTGTTCTCTTCGTCGCCGCAGACGAGGTCCGCCTCAGATTTGCTCTCCTTGTCGCCATTTGGCCCGGCGGCGAGTCTCGACTCGGTTTCGGCCTTCATGGTGTTGTCATCAATTGCAGTGACCTGCGCCCGAGGCAAGCCCTGCTGCTGGCGGGCAAAGGCCTCAGTTGTGGCGGCTTCAAGGGTCTCCAGGTCGAGGACGAGGTCGTCGACCACGGAACGGGACTTGGTGATGTCGCGGTCCTTGGCTTCAGCGGTCTCATTGAGTGCTGCGATGGAGGAGGCCACGGAGGCTGGAGCTGCAGGCGTGGAATCCTCGGCAGCGGGCTTGTCCTTCTTTACCACAAGACGCGCCATGGCATCCTTTTGCTTCTTTTTGGACTTGCGCCGGCGCGCCTTCTCGGTGGTGAGCTTCTCGGCGCAGAACTCGTCCAGAAGACGCTTGATGGCCATGTGACCATTGCGCTGCGCCATGAAGGGCGCTGTGGTGCCAAAGTTGGTCTGGTGCTGCACGTTTTCGCGCGTGCAGGCGGAAAGCAGCAGCTTGACAACCTCAGTGTGGCCATTCTCTGTGGCGGCGTACAGCGGCGTCTTGTTGAGGAAGGTGGGCTTGTTCGAGTCTGCCTCGGCCTCCATGAGCACCCGTAGCAGGGCGGAGTTGCCGCGCTCGGCAGCCACAAATACGGGTGTTTTACCGGTGTTGGACGCAAAGTCGATGAGCACGCCGACGCGGCCGGGCAGCTCGCCTGGCACCTCGGTTTCGGTCTCCGCGAGCGCCTGCGCGGCATCCAGGCCGTCGTTCGGGCGCGCTTCAAAGAGCCGACGCGCCATCTCCTGCGCCGTGATGGGCGGGCGCTTCTCGAGCAGGAGGCGCGTTGTGTTGATTGCCCCGCGTTCCACGGCGCAGAAGAAGGCGGTGCGCCCGTCCTCGGTCGTCGTATTGACGTGCGCATTGGCATCGAGAAGCCTGCGAACAATCTTGGACTGGCCTGTGCGACACGCCGTACAGAGTGGGCTGCCGCGCTCGAGCGTGCCGAGGTTAATATCTAGGATGGCCTCCTCCTCGCCCGTCTCCTGCTGGATCATCTCGCCCCAGTCGACGAGGAGCTCCACGATGTCCACGTGGCCCTTGTCACAGGCCACAAAGAGCGCCGTGCGACCGCCGCTGTCCTGTTGGTTCACATTCAGCTCGCGTCCGGCCTTTTTGAGCAGCAGCTCCACTAGGTCTGCGTAACCGTACTCGCAGGCGAGGATGAGGGGCGTCTGCCGCGACTTGGTCAGGCATGCTGGTGCGGCGCCGCGGTCCAGCAGGCTGCGCGCGAGCCGCATGTTGCCCTGCCGGCACGCCACGTGCAACACGGTCGCGGCGTCCCACTCGTCCGAGCCCGGCGTGTCCACGCCAATGATGGACCGCTCCTCAGACACGAGGCGCACCACGTAGTCGTCGTACCCGTTGAAGGCCGCCCACAGCGCCGTCTCAATCGCCGTCTCGCGCTCATGCGTGTTGCGCAGCCGGTGCACGAGCTGCAGCTCTGCGCGCCGCGTCAGCCGGCTCCGGCCACGTGCCACGCCCACCACCTGCGCGAAGATGGAAGCCACCGCGCCCTGGTAAATGTGGTTCCATGACTTGCAGACCGCGCACGCGCGCCCCATCTCCGCTGCGGGCAGGTACCTGAAGATCATCTCCTGCACGTCGAAGGTCAGCGCCGAGAACCGGAAGGCATTCGCAGCAATCGACTCTCGTCGCTGCTGCCGCTTGCGCTTCTCCGCCAGCCGCTTGCCCTCTGCCGCTTTGCTGAAGATCGCCTGCGCCAGCGCCAGGCTGCTCGTCGCGGAGCCCGACCCCGAACCCGTCGCCGCGCTCGTGCCTGCAGCGCTCGCGCTGCTCGAGCCTGCTGATGTGCGCCGCATGGTTGCTCCTTGCGAGAAACCGGGCCCGACACGGAAACGCAGCGACCAGGCGGGGCTGCGCTCTGCCCGTGCCTGTCGGTGCTGCGTCTGCCGACGGTGCTGCGCCTGCGACGGCTGCTCCAAGGCATGCAGCAGCTCCTCCAAGACAGCGTAGCGTGCGTGCAGCGCCCGCTGCACGAGGTCAAAGTGACCGTTGAATGGGCCGGGACCGTCCGTGAGGGTCCACGTGTGCGCCGATCAAATGTGGCAGTGCTGACCTGGGCCCGGGCGCACTGTCAACCGGGTTGGGCCCGACGGGCCGCGACCGAGCTCGGCTGTGTTTCAAGTTGGTTGGGGCAGGCTGACGAACGAACACAAGAGATCTGAACAAAAAGAAAAGAAAAAGCGACACGTTTTGTTGGTGTTGTGGAATGATGCAGCGCTCGACTCTCGGAGAGGCAAGGTGGCCCTCCTGCTCAAGCGAGGGAGCCGCGAGGGAGCCGCGAGAGATCGTCACTGCTCCTGGTTTTCGTTCGCTCTTCATCTCTTAGAGCGGGCGAGCAGTGAGCCGCTTGCACACCAATCTCGTAGCAGCAACTCGTGCTCTGAGCTGCCCTTGTGAAGCTCCGTCCTGAGCCGGACCCCGGTGGCACGAGGCTGCCAGTTCGCTTCGTACCAGAGCACCGGCCTTGCTTCTTTCCGGCTTGCCCGGCGTTTCGGTCGGCCTAGCCATCATCGTCTCGATGAGCACGGCCGAGGCCCTTGGGAAAAGCGCCCCAAATAGTGACCCGACGACTCGGAGCTGAAGATGGTCATCATCCCCGCGCTGCAGAGCAGAGCCGGCAGCGCAGCAGACAAGAGCAGAGCGCGCGCAGCGGCGGGGCGCTCGCGCGGAGGGCGAAGAGCAACGTGCCCCCGCGGCGGCCAGCAAGCAGCAGCGCCGCGGAGCATGGCGTCCGGCGGCGGGGAAGCGGCGCCGGCGTGGAATCGGAACAGCCCGTCCATTCGGCGCATCTTGGCGGACGTGCGCGAGCTGCAGCGCGACCCGAGCGACCAGTACGCAGCGCGGCCGCTGGAGAACAACATGTACGACTGGCACTTTGTGATCCGAGGGCCGGTCGGCACGGATTTCGAGGGCGGGGTCTATCACGGGCGCATCGTGCTACCGAACGACTACCCGTTCAAGCCGCCGAGCATCATGCTCCTCACAGAGAACGGCAGGTGGGAGGTCGGCACCAAGATCTGCTTGTCCATCTCGGCGTACCATCCGGAGGAGTGGCAGCCGGCATGGGGTATCCGCACCATTCTGGAGGCGCTCATCAGTTTCATGACGGCGCCCAGCGACGGCGCCGTGGGCGCCGTCGACTATACGCCCGAGGAGCGCCGCCGTTTGGCACGCGCCTCACAGTCGTACACGCACCCGCTCATGCCTGTGCTGCCGGAGCTGTCGAGCGCGCCAACCTCGGGGCCGAACCGCTACCAGGCGGAGATCGCACGAATGCACGTGGTACGCCTAACTGACGATGGCGAGGCCCAGGGTGCTGACGACGCCAAGCAGCAGGAACAGCAGCAGGGGCTCCCTCCTGCCTCCGGGGAGGATGACGCCGTGCCCAGCGCTGCGCCAGACGCAAGTGTGAGCACGGCTGCGTTGGCGGCCGAGGGAGAGGGAGAGGCCACAGCGGCACCCGGCGCGGCGCAGGGACTTCGCCACCGCACCCCGTCGCGCGGACTTGAAGTCGGGGAGGAGGACGACAGCGGGCGTCCACGAGCAGCTCTGGCGCCGGCACCATCAGCGGCTACAGTGGACGCGCCAGCGCGACCCGTTGCCATAAGCGAGGCGGACTCCGAAGACGAGGCCGTGACAGACTGGCTTCTGTACTACGCCATCGCGCTGGCCGTCATTATCTTTGCCATCCTGTATCGGAAGGCTCTCAACTCCTTCCGGGAGCAGTTTTAAAACGAATTGAGTAGAGAGAAATAGAGAGAAGTTTTTATTGTGTACATTGCGTGGCCGCTTCCGACGATCTTCGCGCAGAGGCAATGGTGGCGTCCCAAGAGAGTTTGGTGTGCACACGCATGCTTTGGAGGAACTGCTCGGTCGGAGAGCCATCAGGCTGCAAAACCTCCGCGAGGTCCATCAAGCCCGGGAAGATGCCCAAAGGTTTGGACCCAACGCTGATCACATGGCAGCGCCCCCCTTGGGCCGCCGGCACAACGACGTTTCCGCCAAAGATGGGCATGCCCAGCTGGCGCACACCGGGTGTGCCGCTTGCGTCCGGCACAAAGTTGGCCTCCACGAGCTCTTTGGTGACCTCCGCCATTGACAGGACGTGGCACGGGATGACCTCGCCATCCAGGGCGGCATGAATGTCGAGGACAGTCTGCGTTTCGGGACCGGCGCACACGAAGGCGCGCGGGTAGAGGGGTCGCAAGGCGCGCGTGGAGGCGAGCCAGGAGCGCGTGACGACGTCGTCACCTTGCCTGCGCTCGGTAGAAGCCACAATCTCGAGCTCGCTCTCGAGCAGCCGCTGCGCGTCTGCAAAGTCCGCAGTCATGAAACGCTCCACGGTGATCTCGGTGCCGTCGAGGGCGGCCTGCTCCTCGGCAAAGGCACGCAGCTTGTCAACGTCTGCCACAAGGCTCCAGTTCCCGTCCGCGAGACTGGCTGGGTCTACTTCGATATCGAAGACCTCGGTTCGCAGGTTGATGCGCTTGACCTGATCGCGGGGCACGCCCCTCGGCAACAGCTCATAAAACATGTGGACTCGCCCGTTGGCCTCGAGGTCGAGCGAGCCCATGGGCGTCCATCGCGTTGACGTGTGCAGGAGGCCGACCACCTGTCCCATGCTGCTCTCAACGCCGGCCTTGAGCAGGCGCACGCGCTCCTCGAGCACCATTTCCGGCGCCTCCTCCACGGTGCGCATGACCCTCTTCATGAAAGCTTTCTGCGCGGCAATCTCCGCGCGCAGCAGCTGGTTCTCCTTGGCCAGGTCCACGCAGTTCGCATGCCGCAGCGCCGCCACCTCGTTCTGCAGCTCCGCGATGCGCTCCAGAAACAGCGGGCGGCGCTGCTCGAGCTCCGCGTTGCGCTGCTCGAGCTGCCGCACGGCCTGCTTGCGCTTCTCCCGGCTGCGCCGGCACGCCTCCGCGTTCTTCGCATACGGCTCGCGCCTCGGCCTCGGCCTCGGCCGCGCGCCGCCGCCGCCGCCCGCCTCGGCCTCCAGCGCCGCGGCCAGCTCGCCGTCCAGCTCCAGCTCGCCGTCCAGCTCCAGCTCCAGCTCCAGCTGCCGCGCCCAGGCCGCCGCCGCCTCCTCGCCCTCGCCGCCGTCCATCGGCGCGCGCCGCCCGCGCCGCGCGCACCGCCCGCGCCGCGCGCGCCGCCGCGCCGCGCGCGCCGCCCGTCGCGGGTCTGCGCGCGCCGGCGTGCGCGGCGGCACGGCGGCAGGCATGGCGGCGGCGCGCGCGAGGCGGGCGGGCGGCGGCAAGCACGCAAGCGGCGGCGCGGCGCGGCGCGGTGCGGCGCGGCGCGGCGCGCGCGGCGGCGGCGGCTGGGCGCGGGCGCGGCGGCGGCTGGCGCGGCGGCGGCGCGGCCGGGCGCGGCTGGGCGCGGCTCGGCGCGGCTCGGCGGCTTGGCGGCGGCGCCGCGGGTGCCAGTGGCGGCTTGGCGGCGCGGCGAGGGCGGCGCGGCTTGCGTGGCGCGGCTTGCGTGGCGCGGCTTGCGCGGCTTGCGCGGCGGCACGATGGACGATGAGCCGCCCAAGCCAGTCGTGTACGAGGCGGAGCTGGTGAGGATCGTGTACCGCGGGCTGGTGCTGCGCAACATGATCAAGAAGATGGAGGTGACGCCGGCGCTCGGCAGCCTGATCCTGGAGCGCAAGACCGCCGCGCGCATGAAGGAGTCGTCCCTCGTGGGCACGGCGGCCGAGGCGGCGGCTGCGAGCGCGGCGGCCGGCGGCGGTCGCTCAGGCGGCGTGGGCAAGGAGGATGAGGGCATCATGCTGGTGCACTCGCTGCCGGCGCTGGAGCAGGAGTCGGTCTTTGATGTGCTGGATCGCTTCGTCAAGGTGATCGCGGCGCAGCACAAGGTCGAGCCGCGGCCCAGCGTGACGTACTTTTCGCGCAAGCTGGTGGCGCGCAGCGTGGATGACGCAGAGGTGCTGGGCTGCAACCGCGTCATGGACGTGCCGCGCCACAAGGACGACGACGGCAACCCGGAGACCAAGCCCAAGCTGCTCTCGCTCTTCGTGGAGGACTGGGACCTTGCCGCCTTTGTGGTGGCGGACGCCACGCCCGTCATCACGGAGGCGCGCGCCAAGAGCGCGGCGCGCAGCCGCTCCGAGACCGCGCCCTTTGAGCAGCACGACCTGCTCTGGAAGATCACCGAGCTGCTGAGCTCCGGGGAATTCAAGCGCAGCAGGAGGCTCTGCGAGCAAGTCGTCGACTCCATGGAGAGCGCAGGCAACAAAGGAATCGCTCTCGTCACGCTCGCGCGCCTGCACCTCATGGCGAACCGCGCCGACAAGGCGCGTGAGCTGCTTGAGGACGCGGCCCGCCTCAACGGCGGCAAAAACCGCCTCGTCGACGTGCGCGAGGAGCTGCTCGCCGAGGTCGCCATTGTCAAGGAGGACTGGGCCACGGCGCTCAAGCACTTTGAGGTCGCCTGCAAGGCGACGCGCGAGGGCGACCCCAAGATTGTCCAGCGCGTCGTGCACTTTAGCGAGGGCAAGACGGTGCAACGCGAGCACCTCCTGGCGGCCCAGCAGGCCGAGATGCTGCGCCGCATGGGCGAGATCGAAAAGGCCACCAATATTCTCCAGCGCCTGCTGCTCAAAGAGCGCGACGGCAACGAGAACCCCAAGGCGCTCGAGGCCTACGGCAACGTCGTGGTGGCCAGCAACTTCTTCGAGGAGGGCTTCAAGCTCAAGATCCAGGCGCTCACCGCCGATCCCAATGACCGCGAGCTCTGCGAGCGCGTCTGCGCAGACATGAAGGCGCGCCCAGCCGAGTGTAAAAAGGTTGTCGGCGACGTCCTCCGGAGCACCGCGCAGCTGCGCACCAACGTGAGCGGGGCCGCCTTTTTGGCAGAGGTGGCCCGCTCTCATGGCGCCTTCGAGGTCGCTGAGTTCATCTACGAGATGGCCATGGTCAACATGCCGGGCCTGCCCCAGGTCTGCCACGCGGAGACCAACATCCTCGAGCTGCATCGCGCCTTCGTGCCCGTCGTGCAGCTCATGGAGGACTTTCTTTCCTCCTACAATTTCGAGGAGAAGAACACCCACAAGGGCATCGCGCGCGCCTGCGGCGTGGCATGCCAGGTCGCCTCCGACGTTCTCACCTGCGCCGTGTCCGACCGCGTGCCTGGCTCGCGCATGCGCAACGCTTACTCGTACGTGCTCAAGGACCAAGAGGAGTGGGCGCGCGAAATCTCGGAGAGCTCCGCCTTTCTTGACGTGCACGGTGCCAAGTTCGTCGATGCCTGCCTGACCAACGGCCACGTCGTCGACGAGGTCATCGTCGACGCCATCGCTTTGTGCTCCGAGGGCGTCTGCAACCACGGCTTCTTCCACTACATCGTCGTGAGCCGGCACCCGGACGCCGTCACGCCCCCGGAGGCGAAGGACTCCAAGCGGCCCATGCCGCCCGAACTGCTGCGGCGCAGCGCACTCGAGGCCGCCCTTGACGCGACCTCGCCACGGCCCTACGAGATCGACGACATGCAGCTGCTCTCGCTCCTCTTCCAGCTCGTGCGAATTCTCTACCTCATGGGGCCGCTGTATTTGCGCTTCATCCCGGCGCTCATCAACGTCATCGAGCCGCTTCGCGTCTGGCGCCGCAAGCTCCACACCACGCACGTCAGGAACGACTTTGTCATTTACAAGACCATCGCGCACCTCATGCTCTCCCACGCTCGCCTCATCGCGCCTACCGCGCCGCGCCTGCCGCGTCGTACCGTCTACATGCTCGGCGACGAAACCGTGCTCTCCTCCGCCTGGCACGAAGGCAAGGTGGACGGCAAGCCCTACATTTTCGAGCCGCGCCTGCTCCCGCACACCACCGCCTGGAGCCTGCGCAATGGCGAGAGCCAGTTCCCGCGCGCCCAGTTCGACCATGCCGTCGCCTCCATCCCGTCCGGCTCCATCGTCATCTTTTGCCTCGGCGAGCTCGACTGCCGCTACGAGCTTGCCGAGGCCGTGCGCCGCGACAAGTACGAGACGCTCAAGGACGCCATTGAGGCCTCCATCACCGTTTACATCACCAAGATGATCGAGCTCTCGCGCAAGCGCAACTTTACCGCGCTCGTGCACCCGGTCCCACCAGTCGTGGGCATGATTCGCCCGCTCACCGACTTTTACAACCAGGTCCTCAAGATGCGCGTTGCCCAGTACCCATCATGGCTCACCTGGATCGACATCCTCCCCGAGATTCTCACCGACAACGACAACAATCGACCGCCCGTCTATCCGGGCGTCCAAAAGGTCAAGACGCCCTACGCGCTCGACGGCGTGCACCTTACCGCCGAGTACACCCCCGTGCTCTCCAAGGCCATTGAGCCCAAGCTCAAGGCCCTCCTCGACAAGGGTGCCTTCCCCGAGAGGCCTCCGCGTAGTCCCTCTGTCTGGAGGAACCGCTACCTTGCGCAGCACCAGGCACAGGTCGCATCCACCTGAACCGGGACTCTTCCTGGCGCGACAATGGCGATTCCGTGGTTCCACATCCCAATGGCATGCCTTCACGCCCCCCCCCCCCCCCTCCCACCCCCACCCCGCTATATTCAAGCGAGCGGCCCGAGCACTCTCGGCGCCCTCCTCCCCACGCACGCAAACCGCCTGTCTTCAACTCGCATTTCCCTGGCCACCATCTCACGTCAAGCTCTTCGTAGAGCCTAGCTGGCTCAAGCTGATGCGCGAAGTCGCTGCCGAGAGCTAGAGAAGCGGACCGGGGGCGGCCCCGCTCTCCTGTTGACCTCATCTCAACCCTCTGACATGACAAAAGGCCACCTACCCGTTGCTATCTATCTCCGCTTACGCCTTGTGCCTGTCATCCTTGGAAAAGGTTCTTCTTCTCCTTTTCGCAGGAGCGGCGACCAGCAAGATTCCGCGACGGCACACCTGCAGCAGGCCAGGAGCGCGGACGCGGCCAAGCATGTGACGTGTGTTGTGGCTGCCGACGCTGCGGAAAGCCTTCTCTTCAATGCATGACATCCCTTGCGCAGGTTCTGCCTCCCTGCGAGCCATGATCATTTCACCAAGCAGAAATATACAAGCGGCGTCACGCAGCTGCGTTTCGTGCCGGGCCTGTGCGACCCTGTCTCCTTCGAGCAAGATTCGCTCGATCCTTGCGACGGTGCCAAGCTTGCGACAGCAGCGGCGCCCGCGACAGGACCCTCTGAGCCAGGGGAAGGCACGTGCATAAAAAAAAAGGGCCCGGCAACCTGTGCGGCCGTTCCAGCATTGATTCTCCGTAAGTTAGATAGGAGGTAGTCGTGAGTAGGATGGTGAAGGGATGGAGCTGGCCTCCACGACGGACGGCGTGAATTGACAATGAATGAACCCTCTCGGTGTTCCTGTCTGGGTCACGCGGGGGAGAGATCGCGGTTGGCCACCATGCGGTCCTCTCCCTCGGCTGCCCCTCTCTCTCTCGCTCGCTTGCGCTCTCTCTTTCTTGCTCTCTCGCTCTGCGGAGATTCATTGGTCATGAGAGAGATGCAGCTTGCGGGCGGAGAAGAGTGTACCCTTGGCACGCTCTTTGGCGACAAGCCAGGAGTCAACTCGAGCATCGCGACCCAAGAGGTGAAGCTAGAATGTTAAGCAGAACTTGAAACCCGCGTTTTAGCCTGAGTCCTTCAGGTCCGCAAGCCGCTTGCGAGCTGTGTCCACAAGATGGTCGATCGTGGCCGTCAACTTTGCTCCCTGATCGCCGCTCCGCTTCTGCGCGTCCAGAGCCTCGCTGAGCGCCACCACGCGTCGGAGCTCGTCCGCAGCATCTTCAAGCTTGCCTTGCACCTGCAGCACGCGAGCCAGGTTGATGTGCGTGTTTGCCATCAATGCGGTCTCCGCTTCGGGCGCAGCGTTCCCGTCGCCTTGCTCATAGACGACGAGTGCCGCACGGAAGCTCGCCTCAGCACGACCAGGGTCCTGCGCCGCAAAGTATGCGGCCCCGAGGTCAGCGAGGATCGTGGCGCGGAGCCTGGATGAGGCCCACGCTTCCGCTGCAAGCACGCTGCGCAGAATCTCCAAGGCCTCCACATAGTGCTCGACGGCGTCCTCGGACTGACGGTGCTTCTGCGCAGCTGCGCCCAAGAGGTTGAGCACCTCGGCACGTAGCGCCTCGCGCTCCGGGAGGTCCGCAGCTTCCTGTCGCTGGGCCTCACCCAGGGCGACAAGCGCCCCGCGCCAGTAGATGCGCGCGTCGTCCAGGCTTCCCCGCTGGTAGGCGCGAATACCCGCAAGGCGGAGCGCGGCCGGGTCCATGCGCGAGCCGTCTGGCTGCAGCAGCATGCTTTCCTCAACTTGCGCGCGCTCCAGGGCGTCGTCTACAGGGTCCTGAATCAGCTTGCCCACATACCTGTACTTGTCGTGGTATTCGTACAGCTCAAGCCAGCGGTCCACCTCGCGGCGCAGGAAGGGGTCCAGGCCCGCCAGGGAGCTCACGAGGCAGTGCTCCGCCGAGCAGCCCGTGCAAAACGCGCGAGACGCGTCCCGGCCCACGAAGTGATGGTAGCTCCGTCCCATGCCATAGTACTCGCGCCCCGCCGTCACATCATAGATCCTCCCTTTGATGGCCAGATACAGTGGCGCCTCCGGGTCCCTCCCGTCGTACTGCCGCAGCTCCTCAGCGGTCAAGCTGAGCCCATCATCGCGCTCGCGCACCTCCAGCTCGCCTCCGCCCTCGCCGTCCAGCACCAGCCCGGACAGCGCCTCCAGCGTCGCCAGCGCTCCCTCGCGGCCCTCGAGCCGCGCGCGCGTCTTGGCGCGCGCCACGTCCCTGAAGAACCGCATCAGCGCCAGCTGCGCGCCGCTGCCCGGCCACGCCGTCGCGGCGGCCGCCAGCAGAGCGCCCGCCGCCGCCGCGGCCGCCGCCGAGGTGCGCATCGCCGCGCATCTGCGCTTCGGGTCTGCCTCCGCGCCTCTGCTCTCGCCCCGCCTTCCCTCGCCGCGCCGCGCCTCGAGTCTCATCTCAATCTGGCCAGGACGCGCAGGGCAACGGAGCGGCGTGCGCGGGCGGGCAGGCGGGCGGGCGTTGCCCGCGCGTACAGGTGCACGGCGCCGACACGGGCAAGTGCTGGGAGACGGCCGGACATCGAATCCAAGAGAATGCGAGTGTTGCCGTCCAGAACAGCATGATGTCACGACGACGATAGTCGCTGGGACCGACCTCAACCTCGACAACGGCGACCGCATCATCTTTGCAGTTTTTGAAGCACACGCTGACGCAAGGCGCTCGCCTTCACCTACCTCGTTCCTCTCGACATCGTGCCGTTGGTTCTGCGAGCACGCCTCAAGAGCATGTGGCCCGAGGGCGCGCCCGCGGTCTGGTTCCTGCATCGCGCCAGAGCGTGGCGCTCCTGGCCGTGGTCATCGGCTTCGCCCGCACCCTCTAATTCGTGGAGGACAATGGCCGCGACCACTTTGCGCAGACGCCGAACGGCACGAAAGGTCTCGCCAAAAGCTGTCGAAGTAGCAGGCGCAGGCGTCGCCAAAGTCAGTGGAGCCGAACTTGAGGTTGTCCGTGAGCGAGTTTTCGTAGAGGCAGTCCGGGTGGGTGTACCCGTCGTCGAGGCCGGGGGCGGTGTACGCGCCAGCAATGTTGGCGATGTCGATGGCCTCAGTCGCGTCAGTGGCGTTGGAGAAGATGTTACTGCACGGCAGGCCCGTGCCAGAGCCGCTAAGGACTCGACGAAGCTGCGCGCGAGCTTGTAGGACTCGGACATGTACGAGATGACGACGCTCGCCAGTAACAGCACAACCATAAAGACGGAGGTGCCCATACGGCGCAGACGGCGGCGCCACTTGTCATACTCGTGGTTCTCCCAAAGCGGCGTGCTGGGTAGCGGCGCTGGCTGTACGATCAGGGCTGCCCGCCCATTGAGGCGTAGCGACGAGCGCTGGCTGGGCGAGCAGGTGAGCATGCTTCAGAGCGCAAGGCAGCGGTCTAGGTCGCTCATGCGCTGACAAAGACGAAGGGAGGCGCGCCGTCCACACCTGGACGCTCGCCACGGCGAGCTCGTCAAGAGGCACGACCTGCTTGTACCGGCGCTGGAAGGCCGCCGCTGCGGCTGCGCTGTGCGACGACTTGCGTCGGGCGTCGGCGCGCGCCATCTGCTGTATGCGCTTGCCGCGTTCCACGCAGAGCGAGAGGGCGCTGCCCGTGGCGTCGACCACCTGTACGTCGTAGATCGCGGCGTTGCGCACGAGCTTGGGGAGGTGGTCGCGCAGCATGCCCGCTGTGGCCCAGGGCGACACTTGCCGGACCATCGCGCTGCAGTGCTCCAGCTTGTTGTCTCGCTGCCGAAATCGCTTACGCTCCTTGCCCGTGCCAACCTTGAGCCAGGACATGAAAAGCCCAGAGAAGGAACCAGTGATGGCGTCCGTCGAGCACGACAAGCGAGACAACCATGGGGCGCTGCTCCTCACAAAACCTGAGCTCGCCGAGCTCGCCAGCCCAAACTCGCATGTCGTTCGCTTCCCTTTCGAGCGCCATTAGCGTGGCGGCCAGCTGGGCCGCTCGTCCTCGTCGCGACGCTCGTTGGTGCACTCCGAGCCGTCGCGCAAGGCCTCGGCCTCGCTCTCTGCCACGACGGATTTTCCCCGCGGCGCGGGGCTTGCGGGGCGCGTCGCGCCGGCGCGCCTCGAAAACAGAATCAGAATCAGCGCCTCCGCGCCGCGGGCGTCGCGCCGCAGCCCGCCTCGCCCCGGCGCGGCCCGGCCGGCCGCCTCGCCTCGCCTCGCCTCGCCTCGCGCGCGGCGGCCGCGCGCCCGAGGCGCCCGAGGCGGCGGCCGCGCGGCGCGGGCCTCGGGGCGGCGGCGGCGGCGGCGGCGGCGGCGTGGCTGGCTGCGCGGGCGGCGCGCAGAGCCCGATCGCGGCGCCCGGCAGGCGCGGGCGGCGGCAGGCGCGGCGCGGCGAGGGGAAGGGCGGGCGCGGGCGATGGCGGCGGGCGTGGTGGCGCGCGGCGCCGCGCGCGGCGTGGCCCAGGCCGCGCGCGCGGCGGCGGCGGGCGGGCCGGGCGGCGGCGGCGCCATGCCGCGCGTGCTGGTGGTGGCGGCCGAGGCGACGCGCGAGCGGCGGTCGGCCGCGCTTGTGGACAGTATGCTGCAGGGCGCAGGCCTGCAGGTGCTGCGGTTCACGCTGCCGCGGACGATCGCGGCGGGCGTGGAGCCGCAGTTCTCCAGCCTGCTCATGGGGCTCGACACGCTGCAGCGCACGCGCGCCGACGTGGTGCTCGCGCACGGCGACGCGGCCGTCATGAACATGGCCAAGGCGCTCAGCGTGCTCGCTTTCGCCAAGGCGCGCGACCCGGCCGAGGTCGCGGCGCAATTTACCCCCATCCTCGACGGCCGCCCGCCGCGCAAGGGCACCAAGGAGGCGGCGCCGCTCCCGCCTGTGAGCGACTTGCGCCTGCCTTGGGTGGCGCTGCCCACCGTGCCCTGCGGCGGCGTCGAGGCGGGCCCCACCATGTCTCTGGTCGACTACGACAAGGACCGCCGCCTGGTGCGTTCCTGCAAGGAGGCGCTTCCGGTCAGCGTGCTGGTCGACCCGGAGACCATGGCGCTCGACGTCTCGGATGCGGAGCGCGATGCCAAGTCCGGCCTGCTCGACGCCCGCCGTCTGCACTTTCTTGCGGGCCGCGAGCTCGCGTGTGCCATGACCAGCGACGCTCTGGGCGCCGCGGTGCCCGCATCCGACCCGCGCAATCTCGACTACCTAGAGACGGCCGCCGATGCACACGCACATGGGGACGCCGCGGCGCTTGTGGAGGCGCTTTCGCCGGCCAGCCTTGCCATGGGCGGCCTGCCGCAGCTCCAGGCTGCCCTGCCCCGCGCGCCGCACGAGATTCTCGCCGCAGCGCTGCGCGACGAGGTTCCCGTGGACTTTGACCTTGCGTGCGGCTCGCTCTTCTACCCGTCACTGGCGCTGCTCGCCGCTGACGCTGCGCCGCCGCCCATCGTTGACGCGCTGCGCGCTCTTGCTTCCGAGACACTGCCGAAGCCGCTCGGCCTTCTTTCGCAAGGCATCATCTTCGATAAGGAGGAGCACCTCAAACCTGCCGCGCAGGCCGTCGACGCGGCAACGCGCGGCCGCCTTCGCATGGATCGTGTTCTCGATGTTTTCGAGGCGGCTCTCTAGCTAGTAGAAAACAGAGATCCAAACACCTTGTAAGAAGCATCGTCATCAATATCAAAGCATCGTCATTCTCGTCAGGACCAGACCAGACCAGGTCGAGTCGAATCAGATCAAATCAGTGGCACTGTTGCTGCTGCTGCTGCTGTTGCTGTTGCTGTTGCTGTTGCTGTTGCTGTTGCTATTGCTGTTGCTATTGCTGTTGCTGTTGCTGTTGCTGTTGCTGTTGCTGTTGCTGTTGCTGTTGCTGTTGCTGTTGCTGTTGCTGTTGCTGTTGCTGTTGTTGGTACTGCTGCTGCCCCTCTGCTGCTGCCGCCTCTGCTGCTGCTGCTTTTCCTGTTGCCTGTTGCCTGTTGCCTGTTGCCTGTTGCCTGTTGCCTGTTGCCTGTTGTTGTTCTTGTTGTTGCTGCTGCTGCTAAGCTAGTTCCCACCTAGCTCAAGGTCAAGGGCGCGGTTGGCGATGCCTTCGCCTGTCTCGTCGGCGTCAATGGCGTTGCAGTTGTAAATGGCAAAGTGAAGGCGCTTGCGCAAAACCTCCTTGGAGGTGTAATTCGGCAGCGACAGGCTCATGAAGCAGGTGTGCGCCTGCGGCAGGTACTTGTCCGGGTCGCCTGAGTCGCGCGCCTGAAGGTGCGGCCCGATGGTGAATGTAATCTCGTCCACCTCCGACATGCGCTCGCGGCCCCAAACGAAACGCAAAAACTGCGTGCGGTCCTCCGGCGAGAAGTCGTTGCCCAAGACGTCCCAGAAGAACTTGACGGCGCTGTCTGTGACTCGCATGCCACCGATATACTTGGTGCGCGAATGCAAGAACTCCACGTCCACGTCCGAGACGCCGCAGCACAGGCTCTGCAATTCCTGCCAGTTGAACATGGGCAGGAGCCGGGCTGGCACAAGCGGCGCCAGGCCACGCTTGAGCGCATCAACCTGCATTTTCGTCTCCGACAGGCGGAATGCCTCAAGCAGGTCCGCGTACTCGTACGCGTTCTGTGGCGTGACGCGCCGTTCCTTGCCGAGCGGGCAGAGTTCCACCAGGTTCTGCGTCTGACCGGTCGTGAGGCCCTCGCCGGTGGTCCCGGATGACCCGAGGTCCGTGCCGAGCCGGCTGTGACTCGGGCTCGGGCTCGGTACCTGGACCGACCAGCCACTGGCTGCACCCTCCGACATTGGCGACGCACTAAAGGCACCGCCGCCGCCGCCGCCGCCGCCGCCGCCGGAACTCTGCCGCGCGGGCGAGGCCGCCTCAGTCACCGACCCGGAGGTGAACTCGCTGCCAGAGGCCGCCGCAGGCCCCGTGACCTCGGCGGCATTGGCCGCCAGCAGGTCATGAGCAACAAAGTTCGCATCGCTCGGCTGTACCGCAAACACCGTGTCGTCGAAGAAGACGTTCCTGATCTCCTCTGGCGACGGCGAACTCCGCACGAAGGAGACGCGCTGCAGGGCACCATCATCAATGTACCGCAGGTCCGATTCGTGGGGGCGGTCGCGCACCAGCGCTTTCCAAACGAGTGGTGAGATGTCCAATGCCAGCGTCACGCCATGGCGCAGGCAGGCAATTCCCAGAAGCGTGCCGAGGAACTCAAAGAGCCGCAGTTCCACTGGGCTCTTGAGGGCGGGCCGCGGCAGCATGTACTCGCCCTGCGACTTGGCCATGAGCGGGGGCTGAAAAAGCAGTGCCGGGCGGCCGTTGCGCAGCTCGGCGCACAACTCCGAGATGAGGTCGCGGTACAAGCCGCCCAGGTCCTGGCCACCCTCGCCCGCGAAGATGACCTTGAAGCTTTGGTCGCGGCGGCGCAGCGAGCACAGCGGGAACGTCTGCACCTGGTTGTACGTCTGCATGAAGAGCGAGTCGTCCACGAGCCCAATGTCCGCCAGCTTGCGGCTCACTGTGATAGACGGCATGCTCGTGAAAGGTGCCTCGCTCCACATCGGGTCGAGCACCTTGGCCCAGGCGTCGAGCTTGGTGGACAAAAAGATGAGCCGTTTGGTGCGAGTGCGCGACAAGAGCTTGCCCACACCGCCTGCCGAATAACGCGGCGTAAGGTTGATGAGCGGGAGCACCTCTGACAGGCTTTCGTTCACGCGCTTGAGCACGGCAAAGCGCCCGCGCGTCACCTCGAGGTCATTCTCCTCCTGCAGCAGTGGGAACGGCTGCACTGTCAGGCTGTTTAGGTCCCGGAAGCCGATCATGGACGGCTCACGTCCCACCATCTTGTTCGCAAAGTCCGCCAGCGAGATCCACCCCTCCAGCGTCCATGCCTCCCCGATTCGCCGCATCAGATCGTTGTCGCGCTGCACGCGCTGCAGGAGGTCCTCGCGAGCCTCTGCCACGGAGTCCTCCGACAATGGCGCGCGCTCAGAGATGGATGCGCCGTGCGTGCCGTGCGTCCCCAGGTCGTATCCGCTGTCCGCGCGCACGCTCGGCTCCGACTCCGTCTCCACGTTGACGAGACTGCCCTCGCCGTCATCTGCGCCTCCGTATTCGCCGTTCTGGCCGCCCCACCGCTGGCCGTGCTCGACTTCGGTTTCACTATCATCGAGCAGGTCCAGTGAGTCTCGCGCGGGCCGAGGCCCGCGTAAAGCACCGGAGCTAAGGTCGTCGTCGTCATCATCTTCATCATCTCCTTCTCCTTCCTCCCCCTCCCCCTCCTCGTCCTCGTCCTCGTCCTCGAGCTCCGCATCCTCCGCCTCTGCCTCCGCGTCCGCCTCATCCTCTTCAACGTCGTCCGTCTCGTCGTCATCCTCGTCGTCCCAAGCGTCTTCTGAGACCTCCTGCAGGACCGGCTTGAGGGCCTGGATGTCGCGCAAAAAGACCTGCGAGTCCTCGTACAGGGGCGCCAGCGTGCGGCGCTCGCACTCGCCTGTAAAATGGTTACGCTGCGCGTAGATACCATAGTGCAGCGAGTCCACCATGGGGCAGAGGAGCGCGCCGTCCAGCGGCAGCATCGCAGACAACGCCTCCAGCTGCGCCTCGGTGCACAGGCCCGTGACGAAGATGCGGTCGTACCGCGGCAGCATGCCCTTGATGGCGTGCGGCTCCGGGAAAGGGCCCTTGTGGCCCTTGCGCTGCCGGCGCCGCAGCCGCTTGCCGTAGTCCGACACCGCGCAGCTGTGCGCAAGCAGGTCGCCGGCAAAGACGTCCGCCGGCCCCATGGGCACGCCGAAGTCGTGCCGCAACACGTGCAGGTTCTGCCGCACGCGCTTGGCCGCCGTGTCCGTGGCCACCAGGCCATGAATGCGCGCGGACCCGTGCGGTCGTTGGCCGTTTGAAAGCAGGCAGCCGAGCGCCAGCGCAAATCCGTGGTCGCCGTCGCACGACACGCACAAAAAGTCGCAGTCCTCCTTGACGCTCAAGAGCTCCATGAGGATTCCCTCCAGGCAGGGCGACATCAGGTTCGCGCCCTCCGGCGAGGCGCACCGGACCAGACGAGACATGCTCGCGTCGCCCGTGTGCACCGCTTTGAAGGGTGCGTGCGGTATGTTGAGGAGAGCCGCCAGCGTGCGCGGCTCGGTCGGGACCTGGTCCTCGCCGATGTCCTCGTCTTCGTCCTCGTGACTCATCCAGTACAGGTCGTACAGAGAGTCGAAGTTGGGAACCGCGCAGTAAGCAAAGTCCTCGAAGCGCGGCTTGCGCAGCTCTGGAGGCACGGGCGTCCGCTCGTCGCAGAACCCGGGGCCTGAGGTCTCCTCGCTCAGCGTGTGGCCGCGCTGCCCATGCCGCACGGCGCACGGCTCGCACACTTCCAGGTTGCACGTCTGGCACTTGAAGTACACCTGAGGACGAGGAAAGTCCTCGCTCAGCTGGTACGTGCACGCGTTGGCGTCGCCTAGGTCCGCAATGCCCATGAGCGTGCGCATCCAGTTCTGCTGCCGCGCGTCCCACTCCGGGTAGCAGGCAGCGGGCGCGAGCGCGAAGTTGAGCTGCACCATGGCCTGCGCTAACTCCCACGCCTGATTTGTGTGAATCTTGCGATACCACGCCGCCTGGCGGTCGCGCCACCACGGCTGGAAGGCCATGGGGAGCAGTGACCCGACCAGCACCTTGAGCCCGAAGGCCACCTCAGCCACCGAGTCCATGCCCTGGTCAAGCATGCTCGCCCACATGTGGCGCGCCTCACGGTCCCACCACGTGTTTTGCACCTCGCTGCGCAGGCACTCCTCCAGGTTTCGCAGGCACAGCCTCAGCAGCTTGCCGTCTGCACACGTGCGGTATGCCTCGCGGATAAAGGCAAACGGCAACGGCCGCGTCTGGTTGCTGATGCAGTCCACAACGTCCGCGGTCTGGCACACGACGTCGAACCAGGTGCGGTCCGCCGGCCCGATCTTCCACGCGTCCGCGAACGGACGCAGCGCGCTGCACGCGTCCGGGCCGCGCAGGCTGCACCCGCAAGGCGCCGTCGTCGTGCGCTCGTTGCGCAGCACATGGCCAGCGTGGCAGGTCGCCGCGCACGCCAAGCACACAGCGTCCGGACCGGCCAGCCGGCACGTCTCGCAGTCAACCACCATCTTGGAGTTCTCGCGGCACCCGAAGACCACCAACGTACACAGCGGCGCCTTGCGCAGCTTGCGTGCCGACGCCAACGCCAGCTCCGGCGTCGACACTGTCGGAGCGCCAGGTTCGACCCCGGTGCCCACGAGCGCGCCGTCAACCGCCGGCACCACGACGGATAGAGGCGAAAGCCGCGCGTCATCCTCGCCGAGAGACCCGAGACCGGTCGACGCCGAGAAGTTTCGTGCCGGGACCGGGGCGAGGAGGTCGTCCCCGCCGCCCTGAGCTGCCACCAGGGAGCTCAGGCTCGCCGCGGAGTGCGAGGGTCGCGTCAAAAGCGGCGGCGCCGGGAGCCCCGGGTCCTGGTCCATCTGGAGCGCCCAAATGTCGCGGCAGAGAACCAGGAGCTCCAGCAGGCACACAAAATAGGGCGACACTGAGGTGAAGCCGTCCTCCGCAACCTCGTCGAAGAGCACGAGCAGGTCGTAATGCAGCTTGTACAATCCCTTGCGCATGGTTGGGTCCCACAGGCTCGTGGGCTGGAGAGCGCGCGCAGCCATGCGCGCTTTGACCAGCAGCGTCAGCACCTCGCACAGCTCGGGCTTGAAGGCCAGGTGGTTCGTGCGCAGGTAGCTCACGGCTGTCTGGAAGAATCGCGTGCCGCCGTCGAGCCGGTCCAGCGCGCGAGAAGGGTTCTCCGCGACTACCTGCAGGAGGCGCCACCCAAAGGGCCGCTCTAGCACCTCCAGTTCGTCCGCATTTGCCGTGTCCTCCAGGCTGCGCACGCGCACCGCAACACCCCAGGCCACCTCGTCGATGTTCACACTCAGCTCGTCCAGGCGCTGCAGGGCGCCAAGGATGTCCGCGTGGTTCACGTTCCAGTGCATGTAGCACGTGTCGCCACTCACCACCACCGGCTGCCACGTGTCGGCGCCACCCTCGCCCAGCACGGTGATCACCTCGCGGTCTTGCGGGTCATACGAGAGCGTGACCTGCGTGGCGTCCGAGATGACCGAGCTACGCCGATCAAACTCCACGAGCAGCCCCGAGGCGCCCTTGATGCAAAAACGGTGACTGCCCGAGAGTCGCCGCGACGATCGCAGCGGAGGCGGCGATGGGAGGCCGTCCGACTCGTCTGACGGATTCGGCGACGGTGACGGGCCGCCCCCGCCCGTGGAGGCGTTGCGCGAGCGCACCGACCCGACGCCCGTGCCGACGCTCGTGGGCGGGCGCACGTCGTCCGAGGCCGCCGACCCGGATCGGCTCAGCAAAGAGCCGCGGCCATTTCGTGGGGACGTGGGCGGGCTCGCCACGTCGCTCGGGTGCGCCACGGATGACGCACGGCTTAGACCGTCCTCCGACTCGTTAAAGCTCGTCAGGTCCTCCTCGCTGCTCACCTCCGATCCGCCGGCATCCTCGTAGTCCTCGATCGGGCACAGCGGATGCGGCGTCTCGAAGAAGAGCGTGTTCTTCGCCGTGAGCGACAGACATAGAATCGCCTCGTCCAGGACAAGGTCTGCGAAGTCGTCATTCTGCGCGAAGAGCAAGGCAACGGCACGCCACAGGCCGGCTGAGGCGTCGCCCGAGTCGCCCATACTGGCAAGCGCTTCGTCCGCGCTGGCGTTCGAAAATGATGGCGCTGTCGTCCCCAGCGGCCGCTGCGGCACGTCCGATGACGCGGAGCTCTCGCACAGTTTCAGCATGCCGAGGATCTGCGAGGCGCCGCCCGCCTCGCCGAGCAGCTGTTGCATCTGCTCGCTGCTGTTGGCGGGCCCCATCGACGCCGACACGGCCGCTACAGCGCCGCGCCGCGCGCTCAGAATCGCGCTCCTTGAGAACAGCTGCCGTAGCTCATGCGTAAGCCGACGTTTGGCAGTTTCCGTGTCGCCAGAGACCTCGGCGGGCTCGCCTGAGGCCTCAGCGCGCTCGGATGAGTCCTCCTCGACTGCAAATGTCGACTCCTGCGTCGACAATCGATACCGGTCGGCGATGATGTCCTCGCTCAGCTCCAGGTCGGCAATGGCGCGCCAGCTCGTCGTCTGAAGGCCGGTCAGCGAGTTGCAACTGTGCACCAAGGCAAGCTCGTTCCCGTTTGCGGCCTGCTGCACCTGCTTCACCACGCCTGTCTCGTGCTGCGAGATGCGCAGGAGCGTTCCCTCTTGGACAACGGCGCGGAGGGCGCCGGCCCCGGTGCGCAGAGCCACCGTGGCAGGCAGCTCTGTCTGCCGCAGGGGCGACGCAGGCACGGAGAGCATCGTGTCCACTGTCGGGAGCTCCACCGGCAGCGGCAGCGCCGCGGCATCGCGACCGCGGGGCGTATCCGGGATGCAAAAGGGTGAGTTGCCCCCTGCGCCAGGCGGTACTAGGACATTCAGGTCGTCGACGCCAGCTGCGCCCACACCCGCAGCATTGGCCGCCGCGCCGGCCGCCAGGCTCAGTCGCTTCGACGCCGGCAAGGTCTCGCTCATGGTGTCCAGAAGCGATCGCGAGCTATGCGGCGCAGACGACGACAGGGTGCGAAGCCTGCGAGCCGCGCGCCGCTTGCGCTCCATGCGCGCTCGCCGGCGATTGCGCTCCACTTGCAGTTCAAACGCATAGTTGATCTGCTCCTCACGATTCATCTCGCGGAAGGGCGTTTGAAGTACAGCTGCCACCGGACTCTCGAACTTGACGGACTTTTTCACGATGCCGGCGCTGCGCCCAGACTGTTGCTGCTGTTGTTGCTGGTGATGTTGCTGCTGCTGCTGATGGTGGTGGTGGTGGTGGTGATGATGACGATGATGCGGGGAGGAAGGAGGATGAGAAGAGGTGCTACCTGCGCCGCTCGAATGCCGCCGCTCACGGCGCCCTGCATTTGCAGAGCTGCTCCGGCGCAGCGTGCGCTGCGACCGCTGGGAGAGCACCGGGCCCAGAGAGCCTGCGGCCCCTGCGCCGCTGTCGCCACTTGCACCCTCGCCCTCGCAGGCAGTGACATCGTTTGAAGCTGCGTCAGGAAGGTCCTTGCGAGGATGGTGAATGCGATTGTGGCCCTCGCCGTTCCCCGTGCCGCTGCTCTCAGGCGGTGCGCTTGGGCCGCCTCCTGGCCTTTCAGATGCATCGATGGGATCGCGGGCCTGCACGACAGCGTCGTCCCGGCCGCGCGGGCCCGCACCACGGCCGTTACTCTCGGTGCGCGCCACATCGGAGTCCGCGTCGACTTCAGCGATTTCGGACGCAAACATCTGTGTGCTCGCTTGGCGCGCGAGCTCGGCGCGCCGCCCCGGCGCGAGCATCGGCTCGCTCAGAAGCGACTTTTGGCCCTGCACAGGCGAGGCCTGCATGGGCCGACTCGGCACTGCGCCTCCGTTGGTGTTCGCGCGCGCGCCCGGCTTCACAGGGGTCGTTGCCATAACCGGCGAGTCCTGCACGTCCTCATCCTCGCTGCGCCCCGTCGGGCCCTCGCTGTCAGAGGACTCACGGTGGCTTGAGGAGGGTTCATCCTCGTCAAGCGAGGTGGGTGGCACCTTGAGAGCAGTGGCGTTGGCCAAAGCGAATGGACCAGCGTGCGGCTGCAGCGCCTGCTGTCGTCGGCCCTGCCTAGTGTGCGCGGCGCGCGCAAGCATGGCCCCCATGGGCGCCACCGAGAGCTCACCGAGCACGCTCTTAATGTCGTGCATGGCCTGACCCGTTGAGGTGATGTCGTCAACGTTGTCGAGCGAGGAGCGCGGCGCAGGGCATGCGCAAATGGCGACGAGGTTGCGCCACACCGGGGTGCGCGAAGACGCGATGCAGTTGATCGCGTGCAGGGCGTCCGTGGAAAGCCATGCGCAGAGCACGCTCATGCACATGGACTTGAGCTCGCACCACACGAGGTCGCGCTGCAGCGAAATGCTCCAGAAGCGCGTCGTGAAGAGCTCAATGACGCGCAGGAGCCAATCCGAGTCGCGCAGCGACCCAAACAGGTCCTGGAACTCCTCGAGCAAGATCGTCACGGGAATGACCTTGTGCGCGTCGCACTTGACTGGGACCTTGCGCGTGTCTGAGTCGAGCACAACCATACACGAAGCAGACTCGGTAGCTTGGCTGACGGAGCTGCCCCGTGCGGCCCTGCCACCACCCGGCAGGGCTTCCGCACCACGCGTGGCGCATCCAATCCGCCGCGATGTGCGGATGACGATGCCGTACTCTTGGTTGGGGCTGGATTCGCTCCAGCCAGCCAGCCCGGAGCCATCGGCAACGACCTTGGCCCTGCAGCCCGCGCGCAAGGTGGACGGCGAGGCCATGTCCAGAACGGCGAGGGTTGTCCAAAACTTGAAGAGAACCTCGGGGGCGCAGTCAGGCGCCGACGCCAGGTAAGCCTCCGCAGCGGTGTGCGCCGTCTGGAAGATGGCAGGTCGCCAGCGGTGCCGATCCTTCGCGGCCAGCGTCCGCAGCATCGTGGCGCACTCGAGAGCTAGCTCCACGCGAAGCGCCGAGGGTGTCTGCGTCTTGAGCGAGAGCGCCCAGCTACCGGCCACGCGCATGAGGAGCGGCGTCATGTGCGACGCGTCGCAAAAGGCGAGAAACCGCCAGCCGAGGCGCAACGCGAGCTGTTGAATGCGCGGCGACGAGCAGGTGATGAGCGAGATGAAGAGGTGCTGCGGGCGCTCGCCCGCATCTGCAGCCGACGGCACTTGCGAGGCGTTTGCCTCGTGGCTCGCGTGCTGCTCGTTAAAGAGCTTTGCAAACATGCGCGTCGTGCGCTGCGTGCAACACAGGCCGCCCAGGAGGCAGAGGTAGTTGTGACAGAGGTGCTCGGCGCGCTCGTAGCTGGGCGCCAGTGGGTCGCCCATGGCAGCCACGTTCCTGTTGATCTCCTGGTAGATGGTGAGCGCCACGAGGCACTGCAGGCCGTCATAGCCGGTGCGCCAGTCAACGGACGTCAGCGAGTCCGCTTCGAGCAGATCCTCGTCGCTCTCGTCCATGAGCTCCGCCTGGGAGGCGGAGGAGAGTCCGTTGCGGTTTACCGGCGGATGCTCAAGCCATGGCGAGAAGAAGGCTTGCAGCGCGAGCCGCGTGAGCACGGACCAAAGGGCCCCGCGCAGAAAGCGGCCCTCAGACTCGTGGCTGACGGCGTCCACGAGCACCACGAGCCGCGGGACGATGCGAATGTCCTGCAGCTCCTCGTGGTCGCACTCGCGGATCGAGATGGTCTGCAGGACCTCCAGCACCTGCGCCACCTCGTCGGTGCGCTCACTGGCCTCAGCAACCGCCACGAGCATGTCCATGATTTCCATGGACGTGCGCTGTATCGCCTCGGCATGCTCCGAGGGCATTTGGTAATCCAGAGGATGGTGACCCGGCACGCCGGGGGGGCGCGGCATGGCAGTGAAGATGTCGCGTACGGCCGCCAGCACGGCGTCCAGTGCTGCGCGCGGCGCGCCCATGACTGGGACCGGGTCAGCCCTGCCCTCCTGCGCGGAGGACCCGGTGGGCGAGGCGCTGCCGTCGCCCGAGCCGGTCGTGTCCTGGCTGCGCCACGACGCCGTGCGCAGCGCGGAGAGACGACCGCTTTTGGACGGTGGGAGCGAAGATGGCGATGAGCCGCCGCCGCCGCCGCCGCCGCCGCCGCCGCCGCTGCCGCCGCCGCCGCTGCTGCCGCCGCCGGTGGCGGCGGCGCTCCCCGCTGCGGACGCCGCGGCATTTACACGAAGTACCGTCTGGAAGACGCCATGCACGCTCTCAAGCGCCGCGAGCCGCTGCGCACTGTGGCGCGTCTTGGCCTTGAGGTAGAGCTCGAGGCCGTCGGGCTTGATGCCGTCCGACGCGGACGACTCGACGAAGAATTGAGCGTGTTTCAAGACCGGGCTAAAGTCGATCTTGAGCAGGTCAAAGGCGTCCGAGGACGTCGATGACATCATGGACAGGCCCGAGATGAGGCCTTGGGCGACGCGAGAATCGGCACCGTCCCCGCTGCGCTCGTCATCCTCTTCGTCTGAGTCGGACTCGACGCCAGGCGAAAGCCCGGCCGAGACCTGCGCCATGGTGCGCGTGTGGGTGTGCTGGTTCAGCAGCAGCCGCGCGCGCGCGGCCACGTCCGCGCAGATCTCCTGGTAAGTCTGCGACTCGACCACCTCGTTCGTGTCACTCACGTGGCCGACTTCGCAGCGCCAGCCGCCGTCATCCTCCAGGACTGCCGCGTGCGCGCAACCCTCAAACGAGCAGATGATGCGCTGGTTCTCGCGATGCACGCTGATGATGGTGTGTGTGACGCTCCAGGCTGCCTTCCAAATGTCAAGCACTGGCCGCGGGAGCATGTTCACAGTCGCGGTCTGCTGGCGCTCGTCCAGCGAGGCGAGCTCGAAAGCGCCCTCGTACGCGTAGATGGCGAGGCCGGTGTGCTTCAGGTAGGCCGCGGCGCAAATGCGGACCACATCCTCCAGCACCGAGGGCTTGCCACGCGACTGCATGGTCATGGCGCGCATCTCGATGCGCGAGCTGATGAGTGCGTGCAGCGCTTGCGCGTCCGACTGGTGGGTAGGTGGTGCCGGCGACCTGGCCAGGTCCTGTAGGAAGACGTCCACCGACTCCTGACTTGCGCCGCTCGTGCGCGCCGGCTGCGCGAAAAGGTGGCCGCGCAGCAGCCGTTCGATCTGGTCGTTGATACCCCCAGCCGGATCCACTGCACTCATGCGGCCCCGCGCGAAGGCGCATAGAAGGCGCGTCACCGCCGTGCGGACGTAGCCAGGCGTGCGGCTGGCGCGCAAAAGCTCGAGCAAGGGTGCGTTAAGCTTGTCTGCGCCCTCAAACCAGTCCTGCAGCGACGAGAGGCGGTCCGCGAGCTCGCAGACCATGTCCTCCACGAGCCAGCGCTGTGCCGCGTTGTCGCCCTCGGCCTCGACGGATAAGGTCTCCACGGTTGCATCGCCGCTTTCTGGCGCCGCGACGGCAAAGCCCATGCTAGAGTCGCCCTGAGAACTAGGGCTTGAGCTTGGCGCGGGCGGGCCGGCGGAAAAGTCCGTGCCGGACCGCAGGGCCACCGACGCCAGCGGGTTCACTCCCTTGCCACGACCGCTCTTCGGCCGGGCGCCTGCTCTGAGCTTGGCGCCGGCCGAGGATGCGCCAGCGTCGATGGCGCCGGAGCTCGCAACGCTCCCCCTTGCTTCGTCGCCAGGGACGGCGCGCGGATGCAGACGGTGGCGTGTGCTCGAAGCCGGCAAGCGGGAGGGCCTCCCGGTGCGCTCACCGGAGTACCGAGCGAGGCAGGCGCTGAGGATCTTGTTGCAGTGATCGAGCAAGACCTTCTCGACCTTGTCGGACCCAGAGGGCGTGAGGGGCTGGCCGAAGCGGTCCGAGCGGTCGCGGCGCGCCTTGACAATGACCAGCAGGCGGGAGATGAGGTCGTCCTGTAGGCATCTCAGCACAACCGCGCTGATGACATCATCGTCCTCGACCACTGCACTCAGGAGGACTTCAAGAAGGCGCGCGTGCTGGCGCCCGCGCGAGGAGCTAGTGCCTGTCCCGGCGGCACTCGGGCCATTGCCGCCGCTAGAAACTTTAGAAGCGCCGGTGCTGGTGTTCGCGCCCGGGGTGGCGCTCGAGGTCCCGCCACCGCTCGCTGATGCTGGTGCCCCTCCGCCGGCTCCAGCGGCGGCAGTGGCGGCAGCCATGGCGGCGTCAATCGCAGCGATCGACACGGCGCTTGGGACGCGCCACAGGGAGAGATCTTCCGGGAGCAGACCGGCGGTCTGCATGCCGGTTGCAACCTGGCGCGCCGCGATCAGAAGGTCGTCGCGTGCGGTGCGCTGCGGCTCCTCGGTAATGAGGAGCCCATGCACGCCGCGGGTAACGATGGGCCGCGTGTCCTGGATCCACTCCGTGACGCGCGCCGGCACCCTGCCGTTGCGCAGGGTCGAAGTGCTGGAGCACAGGGCCGCCTCGACGTCTTCGAGGAGGATGGCCTTGCGGTCGCGCGGCGAGGTCTCGGCGCCCGACGTAATGTCAAGCGAGCGCAGGCTAGACGTCTGCGTCAGCTCGAGTCTCTCGCGGTCGCCGCCGGCGTCCGAGGCGGAGTCGAGGGTCCCGCGCCGCTCCGAGAGGGACTTGGTAGCCATGAAGGCCTTGGCGGCGCGCTGGATAGTGATGAGCGCCTGCGAGCGACGCTTGAGGAGCGAGCTGTTGGTGCTGGAGCTGTGCTCGCCCAGAACGGAGCGCACACGCACGCGGTTGGACAGTGAGTCGCGGCGCATGGAGTTGGATAGGCGCATACCACGGATGCCTGAGGGCGTCCCCGATCCGCGCAGGTCGAGCTCCTCGAAGTTGGACGCATTGCGCCGCAGCAAGTCATTGCTCCCGGCGCGACGTGTCATGGTGGTGCCGAAGGCCCGCTGCGGGTCGAGGACGCCGAGTACGCGCGCCAGGCGACGCCGACCTGCGCTGGCCTCCCCGGAGGGCCGCGGGCAGTCCGCGCCCTCGCACACCAGGTAGGAGATGGCCCGCTGCTCGCGAAAGGCCTCGGAGATGCACTGGCGAAGGAGCGAAAGTCGGCGCGAATCCATGCGCGGCTTCCAAAGCCGCGCAAGGAACCGACTCTCTTCCTGGCTTGTCCTGGAGACCACCTGCAGGTGTTCGGCCAAGATTCGAGCGGCAAGGAAGGCTGGGCCGTCCTCGTCGCCGTCCTCGTCCTCAGGCGGATCCGTGGTGTCGCTAGTGGCGTCGCCCGGCGTGGTCGAAGCAGCTTGCGCGTCGCTGGCATCGCTCTGGTCCGCAATGTTCCGGTTTTCCGCGCTGATCGCCGCCGAGGACGCCTCCGGCCCTCCCGGAGAGGTCTCTACGTTCGAGCGGTTCATGAGGAGCGCCTCGCGGGGTACCGGCCTACCCCGGCTGCCGAGGGCCACGACCAACAGAGCGTCGCCGAGAAGAGCCAAAAGATCGCGTACCGTGTAGGTCTCAAGACGCAGAACGGCGATCGTGGCGAGATGGGCACGCACGAGCTCGAGCGCCCCCAAAAGAGCTCCCTGCACGTCCGCGCGGTCCATGCTAGGCGGTGGTGCGCGGTAGAGTTGTGCGAGTGCGACGAGAACCTGGGCCAGAGGCACGAGGAGATGCGCATCGACCTGAAGGAAGTACGGCATGCGGAGGCGCGCGCTGGAAAGCCCGGCCGTACCCCGCAGTCGCGAGGCGTACGAGGCTGCCATGGCACCCAGACCCTGGAGGATGCGCATGGCGGCCAGGGCTGCGGCCGCACCCCTGTCGCCAGCAGGCTGGTCACTTGTGCCCGAACTGAGGGTGTCCTCCTCCCCAAAGCTAACCGCCTTGGCGGCATTTCGAAGGCGCTCAAGCAAAACCTCGTCTGCATCGCCCCGCTGCTGCAGCGGCGTGGACGGGGTGTCCAGCCCACTCATACTGACTGTGTGCGCTGCGAGCACCGGGAAGACGAGCTGCAGGAGCCCGAGCAGAGTGCTGGGTGGCGGCTCGTGCTGGTGCGCTTGTGTCGCCGGGACCACCTGCAGACGGGGCTCCCGGGGGCCCTGCGGCGAGCCCTCGTGGCGGCTCGAGAGGTGTGAGCGCATCGCCTGACCTCGGGCGCTTGAGTCATTCGCATCGTCGTCCGCATCGTCGGCCGCGTCGTCCCGGTCAACTTGGTCCTCGCCATCTTCGTCGTCCTCGTCTTCGGATTCCTCGGACTCAAAGTCTTCCTCAGAGTCGCTGTCTGGTGACTGCAGACTGGTGGGCATGGGCCGCGCCAGGGCGTTCAGGGCCCGGCGCCGCAAGAGGTCGCGGTGCAAGGGCTCAAAGTCGAGCGCGGAGGCAGCACTGGGCAGGCGCGTGCGGCCCGCGCTGTTGCGGTCCGAGGCGTCCCAGCGCTTCTCCATGAGCACCCAGACAAGCTCGCGCGCTGTAGCGTGGTTGAGCGGGATGTAGCAGCCGACCGAGAGCATCTCGAGCTGGCCATCGAAGGATGCCAGGTAGTCGGCACGCTCCGCAGCGGCCTGCTCCCGCTGCTCCTCTACGCGGCGCACATAGGCCTGTTCTTGCTTTTTACGCAGCATGATGGCTTGCTTGGCCTTTTGGCGTGCCGCGACAGCCTCTTGGCGTTGCCGGCGAGCCTGGGTCTCGGCCTGGGCTTCAGCCGCGCGGTGATGGAGCATGCCTGCGAGGCCCTCGTGGCCGTTCTCCTCCGCGAAGGCGTAGGCGAGCGCGCCTTGGCGCGTGCGAGTCAGCGGATCCGCGCCGTAGTCCAGGAGGAGCTCCACGCACTCCAGCGAACCGACGAAGGCGGCGAACATGAGCGGCGTAGCACCCGTGGTGCTCTCGACGACGTTCACGTCGGCGCCCCACTCGAGCAGAGCGCGCAGGTTCTCCACCTCGCCGGCGCGCGCCGCATACGTCAGGGCAGTCCAGCCGTGCTGTGAGACGGCGTGGACGTCGGCCCCGCTGTGGAGCAGTATCATGACGGCCTCGCGGCGGCCGGCCCAGGCCGCCAACATGAGCGCGTTGCTGCCATTCTTATCGGCGCAGCGCAGGTCCCGGCCGGCGCGAATGTGGTCTACGAGCGTGTCGATGTCCCCGTCGCACGCGGCTTGCAAGAAGGCGTTGCGCTCACGGTTAGCCTCGGAGATGGCCCGGTCGGCTGCCCGCTTGGCGAGGCTCTTCCGCGCCACGCGAGCAAGGCCGACCACGCACACTGCCGCCAGGCCGAAGGCCGCCAAGCGCCAGGCCGCCGGCACGGACGATGCGAGCGGCATAATAACGCCTCGCGAAGCCTGGGAAGACTGCGAGGTCGAAGTCGAGCTTGAGGTTGTCGAGGACTCCACGCCGCCGCCGCCGCCGCCGCCGCCGCCGCCGCCGTTGTCAGCCCGGCTGCTCGGATTTGCGCCGGGCGCTCTCGCGGGCGCCGCAGCCGCCGCGCTCGCGCGCGATGGAGCGATCACCGCGGCGCTTGGCTCGGCCGCCGCGCCGCGGGCCGCCGCCACGTGGTTCGCGTCGTGCGCGCCGGCTGGGGCCACCTGCGCGCTTGTAGGCACCGCTTCGCGGCCCACCATGGAGCCCAGACGCCGCTCGTTGAGGGGGCGGGGCCGGACCCGCGCCTCGCGCACGCTGCGCTGCGCCGCGCTGGCGTGCGCGGCGCGCCAGGACGGCGCCGCGCTCGCCGCTGCCCGCGCGCGCCGGCGCGAGACTCGGGCTTGGCGGCGGCCGCGAGCGAGCCTTTTCGAACTTTTGCCCCGCCGAGCCCCCGCTCCCGCGGACGGTCCGCGGCCCTTTTCCGCGCTCGACCCGCGCTCGACCCCGCTCTCGATACCGCTCGTGCGCAGACCTCCCCGGCTGCACGGCGCGCGCGCGAGCGCGAGGCGCGCGTGGTGCGTGCGCGGGCGGACGGCGCCGGCGCGACAGGCTCAGAGCGCGCGGCCCGGTCGCCGCCATGTCGCGGCGCGCCGCTGCCGTGGCGTCGGAGCAGCTCACGCAGGCGGAGCTGGCCGCTGCGCCGGAGGCGGGCGACGAGGGCGAGGAGGCCGACGGCTCGTACGAGCTCAAGGGTGCGTTTGCTCTGTTTCAGGGCCCCTTGCTGGCCCGGCCTAGCTAGCTTGGCTCGGGCAGCGAGTTTGACGCGGGGAGAGAAGGGACAGATCTGACGCGAGCGAGTTGGCGCAGACGAGGCGCCCGCCAACAAGAAGCGCAAGGCGCCGACGCGAGACCTGGGCAAGCGCGGGTAGGTGACGGCGCATCGCTCGCATCGCTCGCAGCGCGGCACACGTCCCCTCAAACTGACGTAGCGAGTCTTTGCAGCGCGGCGGGCGGCATCTGCTTGAGCGACGAGGAAGACGAGGACGACGAAGAGGCGGAGCAAGGTGAGAAGGCGGCCAAAGCCGTCAAGTCCGAGGCGCAGCCGGCCGCGTCCTCAACAAGCGGGGCTCCGGAGGCGGAGACGGCAACAACGAAGACTTCTTTGAGCGCGCCGGCGGCGTCCAGCGCACCAGCAGAGGCAGGCGAGCCGTCGTCTGGGCCGAGCATGGGCGAGCTGCTGGCCCAAATGAATCGACCGCGCAAGAAGCAAATGAAGAAGAAGAAGGGCAAGGGGTCAGGCATGCTGGACCGGTCGCTGGCGGCGCTCCTGCGGGAGGATGATGAGCTGCCCACCGTGGACAAGAAGACGGCGAGCGAGGCGGCGCGCGCCGCGCTGGCCGTGGCGGGCAAGCTCAAACTGCAAGAGGAGAAGCGCTTCGCTGGGCAGACCATCAGCGTGGTGCGGCATGTGGACAAGGGCTCCGCGGAGGCGCAGCAAGCCGCGGCGAAGGCGTCCGAGGCGGCGAAGCAGAGCGAACTGGACAAGATCGTGGCGGAGCTCAAGAACCCGAAAAAGGGGCTCACCGCGGTGGAGAAGTCCTCGTACGACTGGGAGCAGTTCAAGGAGGAAAAGGGCATCGGCGAGCAGCTCGAGGCCTACGCCAAGGACGGCTACGTAGAGAAGCAGCAGTTCTTGCAGCGCGTGGAGCAGCGCGAGTTCGAGGCTGGCCGCGCCGAACGTGAGCGAGCCCGCGCCATGGCCGCAGCTGCGGCCTCGCGCGCAGCCAAGAAGTAGGTGCTGAGCTCTGTGGAGCCCGGCTTGCGCGATAACGCGATCGCATCGCAACGCAAAGCAAAGCAAAGCAAAAAAAGGTATGCTGAGTCAGTCAGTGTTCATCATGAAGCGAGATCGTGTATTCGTAAGACGGCCCGGCGGCCGTCAAGGGGAAGTGGAGGCAGAGGCGGAGGCGGAGGCAGCAGCGTTGGCGGCAGGGTCGGCAGCAGGGTTGGCGGCAGGGTCGGCAGCGAGGCGCGAAAAATAGGTCTCGAGGAGCCTGCCCGGTCCCTCGGGCCGGCCCTTGGAGTCCGCAGCGCCGTTCTCGCCGCCGAGCTCGGCGTTGTCTGCGGAGGCCTCGTCGGCGTCCAGCCCAGCGAGGACAAGCGTGCGCGCAAAGGGCGAGCCGGCAGCACGGAGCACGAGGTCCAGGGCCGGCGGCAGCGACGCCGCGGCGCCGACCTGGGCAAAGAGCAGCTTCTGCGCTGAGGCCTCGTCTTCGAGCAGCATGACCAGATGCTCGGGCGACTGACGCCGAGGCTGCGCGAGCAGCACGTTAAAAAGTACACGAAAGTCCTCGTTGGAGCGGAACTTGACGGCCACGGCGCCGCGCAGGCGCACATCAACCTCGGCACCGGCCTCGTTGGCCCGGATCTCAACGGAGGGATCGGCGCGCCGCTCCCGCCCAGGCTTGGGCGGATCAAGGAGATCTATGACGCCGCCGTCGCCTTCGAGCGCCACGGCGCGCACGCGCATAGGCGTCTCGGCCGCGGCCAGAGCCGCAAAGACGCTACCCACCTGGTCTCGCACGAAGGAGGGGCTCTCCTTGGTCTTGCCGAAGAGCGCCGCAGGCCGGCCGAGGCCCACCACAAAAGCGTGCGGGGACTGTCCGCCGGCCACGGCGGCTGCGAGCGCGTCCATCGCACCACGGGTCGCCCCGTCTTCAAAGGCGGCCTCGCCACGCGTCGCCAGCGTCGCCTCTGCGAGCGGGACGAAGCAGAGGCCCTGGCTGCCGCCAAAGCGGAGCGCACCGTCATTTCCTACGACGACGGTGGAGGCCTCGGTCGCGGCCATTGCGCTGCGCACGGCGAGGAGGGCGGCGTCCTGCTGCGGCCCGGCGGCCTGCACGGCTCGCACATTGCGGCGGAGCACCTCCTGGAAATTGGCCAGCGCCGCCTTGGTCTCGCTCGCGAGCGTGCGAAAGTCGGAGCGCAAGGCCGTCACCTCGCGTTGCAGCGCCTTGCGCGAGAGTGCGCTGTGCGCCCGCCCAGTGTGCATGTCGGCCAGCCTTGCCTTGGCGGCCTCCATCTGCCGCTCCAGCCGCTGCCGAGCCTCCTCGCTCTTGTCGAGCTGGTCCTGCAGACCGAGGACGCGCTCCGAGAGCGTCCGGCCCGCGTCGTCCAGGATGGCCAGAGCCGACGCGCCGCCATCGCGAACCCCGCTGGCCTCGCTGGCCTCGCTGGCCTCGCCGCCCTCCTCGTTCGCGCTCGCGGCGCCTAGCGCCTCGAGCGCCTTGCGCTCCAGCTCGTCCGCGAGCTCGTCCGCGCGCTGCCGCGACTTGAGCGAGTCCTCCAGGCTCTGCAAAAGGGCGCCGAGGTCGTCGCGGCTCGCGGAATCGTTTGCAAGCGCGAGGTCGTCCACCACGGGGACCTCAGGCGCGCCCCAAGACGCGGCAGAGCGGGCCTCGCCGCCCTTGCCTTCCTCGCCCTCGCTGTACGTTGCGTCGTCCTCTGGATGGGCGCTTTCGTCCCCGTCCTCATCTACGGCTGGGGGCGGCGGGCTCCGCGTTGGTGGCAGAGGCGATGGAAGCGAGGACGTCTCGCGCTTGCCCGGCGACGCGGCCTCGGCCTCGGTCTCGGCGTCGGCGTCGGCGTCGGCGTCGGCCTCAGCCTCGGCGCCGGCGTCCGCTTGGCCGGCCGGCCGCTCTGAGGAGGAGGACGTCAGGCGATCGCGGCGCGGCGGCGCGGCGGTCGTTACCGGCGGCTCGCCGCTCCTGGAGCGCTCATGGCCGCGGCGCGCGTTTCCCGAGGATGGCGGCGAGAGCGCGACGGGGCGCACGGCCTTGATGTACTTTTGCGGGCGTACGCCCGGCAAGAGACACAGGCTCACCTCGGCACGGGGGCCGAGCCCGATGTCGGCGCCAGTCCAGCTGTCCGCGAGCGGTGTGTCGTCCACAACGAGCTCAAAGTCGTGCAGCTCGACGCCCGTGACGAAGCTGACCCGCTCGCGCATCTCGCGCACCGTGAGCGTGGCGGCCACGTCTACGGGGCCCGGCAGCGCCACAGAATAGTTCTGGTCGTCCAGCTCCATGTGCACATCAAGATACACGATGCTTTCGTCGCCGTCGGCCGTGCTGGCGGCTGTGGAGCCGGTGGAGGCGCGCTTGGCGGTGGGCGGCTTGACACCACGATTCTGATCGCGCTGACGGCGCGCTTCAAGGCTACGCTTGACGTGCTGTGCCGCAGCGGCCCTCGCCCGCTCCTGTGCGTGGCGCACAGAGTGCGGGTCGATCGGCGCACGGGGCGGCGGCGCGGCGGGCTCGGCATCGGCGGCGCGGCGGGCCGCGGCGTTGCCGTCACGGCGGTGGTCGAAGCGCGCGGCCTGGCTCGCCTTGGTTGCGGTGAGGTAGTTCGGGTTGCTGTTCGGGTCGATGCGAGGCACGTAGGAGCGCCGCGTGCCCGAGGGGGAGTCCACAAGGGCGCCGTCGTTGTTGCCGTTGCCTGGCGAATCCGCCTGTGGCTGCGCGCGACGCGAGGCGACGCCGCCTCCGCGCGCGGCGGGCTCCCAGAGCGTCTCGATCGGCCCCGCGCTTGGGCCGTCGCCGCCCTCTTTCCCCTCCTGGTGCTGCAGCTGCTGCTGGAGGCGAGGCGAGACCTCTTCGGGCGCCGCGAGCGGCGGCGGCGAGGCGCCGCGCAGCACGTCCTGGACAAGATCCTTGGCGTGGGCCAGGGCCGTGGGGGCGACGTGGCCAGTCTGCATCTGATGGTCGCGCGCCATCATGATGGCTGCGCGCTGGCCTCCCTGCGCCAGGTCGCTGCCGCAGAGCGCGAGCTGCTCGTCGAACCAGGCGGCGGCCTTGGCGTGGTCGCGCATGTCGGCGTAGACGTGGGCGATGGCGCCGCAGACCTGCTCCATGCTCGGACTATCCCGCAGGGTGTCGTAGAGGCGCGCTGCGTCGACGTAGCAACCCACGGCATTGTCCAAGAAGCCGGCCGCCTCATAGGCGGAACCGAGGCCTACGTCGGCCTGTGCGCGCCGCTTGCTGTGCGGCGGCGCGAGCTCCCTGGCGCGCCGGAAGCTGGCGATGGCCTCGTGCGTGCGGCGTGCCTCGAGCTGCTCTACGGCTCGCGTGAGGGTGGCCGCCACCTCCTGCTGCTGCTCCGGTGTGCCGTTCTGCTCCTCATGTTGACGTTGTTGTTGTTTTGGTTGTTGTTGATGTTGTTGCTGCTGCTGCTCGTGCTGTCGCAAGACGGCAGGTCGCCGCGAGGCGTGCGTGAGGGGTGAGGTGGCGTCCCAGGTGTGCGCCTGTGGACCGCTGGCGCCGCCAAAGGCGGACCGCGGGCTGTCGCGTCTGGACTGCAACTTGGCACGCGCCTCGTCCTCGAGCTGCGCCCAGGCGTGCGGGCCAATACTGTCCTTGAAACGCTTGAGCTCTTCGAGCTGCGCGTGCGAGAGCTGGTCCTCGGGCGCGTCGCTGAGGATGAGGTTCCTGATGAGCAGATCCTCCATGTGCGCGCCGAGCGAGCCCAGCGTGGGTGCTGGTTCCGTGTAGTCATACCGCGGCCGCGCGGCGGCCCGCTCGGGCTCGTAAGAGTGCCCGGGCGCAAAGCCGAAGTCCTCGCCATCCGGAGCCGGGATGAATTCGCACGGCAGCACGATCTTGTGCACAGGCCCGTCGAGGCGGTCCCAGACCTTGTGTACGGGAATGCTGTCGTCCGGGACGCCGGCGGCGCGCACGAGGAACTTGTCAGTGTCGGACCAGCCCAGGCCCGGCTTGAGCAGCACGGTGACGCGCGCCGTCTCGCCCTCACGCAGGTAGCCCTGAGCCGGTTGCACGCTGAAGCGCTTGGACGCGTTGGTCTGCAGCTTGAAGGCGACCATGCCGCCTTGGGCCGCGCCTGCGACCACGGACAGGGTCAGCTTGCGTCTGCGCTCCTCGAGCGGCCACGCCTCTGCGCCTGCGGCGCGGCCCGCCGCCGCGTCGCGCGCATCGGGCTCGCCGCGCACCTGGAATTGCAGCTTGCGCGGCTCCACCTGCACCAGGTCTGCGCCCATGCTCGCTCGCGCGGCTGCCGCACCCTGCAGGCGCCGGCGCGCGCGCCCGCCCGCCTGGTCTGCCCGGCCGCCGCCCGGCTGCGCTCCGCCGCGCCGCGCCGCGCCGCGCAGCGCCGCCCTCGTCGCCGTGGGCGCGCCAGCGCGTGAGCGACTTGGAGAGGGAGCTCGATCGATTGACGTCAACCTTCACCGCGCCAGCGCTGCTGGGCCGGGCGCAGCTCCAACACGACAGTGAAGGCGGGACCGCGACGCGGCGCGGGCGTCGCGGCCACGCAGGGAGCGATCGCGATCAACGCAAGGTGGAGCCCAACGAACGGATGGCGCGGCGTCGCGGAAGCCGTAATCTCGCATCCATAGTCTGGCTGCTCGTGTCGATCGAGGACAATTCACTGCATCCATCGATCTGGCTGCTCATGTCAATCAAGGACAATGGAAGGACAATTCGCTTGTGACGTGTGATTTTACTTGGTGTGCGGGACCATCGCTTGCTCGATCAGCTGGATTGGCCTGGGCTCACGCTCGTGCACGGACGCTCGCTATACATAGCTTGACAGATAGTAAGAAAGTAAGAAGAAGGCGAGGCGAGGCGAGGCGAGGCCAGGCGAGCCGCTCAGCGCGTCAGGCACCGTCGGCGTGTTAGCCGGAAAGATTCTCAGCACGGCCATCGTTCCCTGCGGTGGGTTGCCAGGGCTGCTGGTCGTCTTTGGTCTCGTGGCGCGCGGATGGGATGACCGCCGGGACGGGCTGCTTGGCCAGAGGGACGACGACCGGCATGGGTGCAAGAACACCGGGCCCGACGGCGAGCGGCGCGTCGGGAGGCGCGAAGAGCGGGACCTGCTGCTGCAGAAGCGCGGTGAGCCCGGCGATCTCGCGCGCCTGCGCCTCGATGGCAGCATCGCGAAGCGCAATGGTGGCGTTCTTGGCGGCTAGATCGGCCTCCATGTTCTCGATGCGAACCTTCATGTAGGCCTCCTGGGCCTCCTTGACCTCAAGGTCGATGGACTTCATGCTGGCGTCGTGGCGCGCGGTCTTGCCCTCGGCCACAGCAGCGTCCAGCTCGCGCTGCAGGCGCGCAACCTCGTCCTCGAGCACGTCTGCGCGCGCTTTGAGCGCTGCGGAAACCTCGGCGGCCGTGGTCGGGGGGGCACTGGGCGCTGCGCGGAGGGCCACTTCGAGCTTGTCCTGGAGCTCTCGCGCCGAGGCGTCGGCGCGCGCCAGCTTGTTCTCCAGGGAGCTGCGCTCGGCCTCCAGCTGCGTGCGCAACCCCTCGAAGGTGTCCACCACGCGCTGCATCATGCGGATGTCTTCATCCTTTTTGGCGCTTGCGCCCATCTCCTGCTCCAGTAGTGCGTCTTTCTCCATGTGTGCCTTCTGCAGGTCCGCGTTGGCTGACACCAAGCGCTCCACCTCCTCGGTGAGCGTGTCGACGCGCTGGGCGAGTTCCAATTCGCGAGGAGAGGCGGGATCTGCGGGCCGCGCCGCGCTGAGCGTCTCGCGCCGTTCCGGGTGCTGCTTGTGCTGCTTGTGCTGCTGTTGTTGGTGATGTTGTGGATGGTGGTGGTGGTGTGACGGCGGTAAATGCGGTGACTGCTGGAGCTGCTGCGGCTGCTGCGGCTGCTGCGGCTGCTGCGGCTGCTGCGGCGGCCGATCGTGGGACGGCCGGCGCGCCTCTCGCTGTGTGTGGTTCTCAGGCTTGGACCGCGGCGGCTGTGTGACGGCAGGAGGTCCGGACATCATGGCGCCGGCATTCTTGAACGTGGCTGGAGCCCTGACGTCTTGCGAGGCGTGCATACTCCGGACGTCTTGCGATGAGGACAAGGTGCGCACATCTTGGGAGGAGGACAGGTTGCGCACATCCTGCGAGGACGTGCTTGTACCACCACGAGGTGCCCGCATCTGGTGCTGCTGCGACACGTGTGGCGCCGACTTGTGGTTCTGCGCCGGTCGCTGCTCCTGAAGTGGCTGGTGTGAGCGCTGCTGGTGCTGTTGTTGCGGGGCCGGTACCTGCTGCCTCGATTGCCTCACCTGTTGCTGCTGCTGCTGCTGCTGCTGCTGCTGTTGTTGCTGCTGCTGAGGTGGGTGCTTCCTCCCTGCGCCGGCCTCACGAGTGCGTGAATGGTCCTCTGTAGCTGAAGCGGCAGTGGAAGAGTCCGTGGCGGCGCCGGATGCTCCGGGAGGCTGAGGCTTTCGACTTGACCGTAATTTGTCCTGCGATGCGGCATCGCGGTTGCTGGTACGTGTGGTCTTGCTGGCAGCGGCGGCGCGAGAGTCGCTTGGCGCGTCGACTTCGCTGGCGCCGTGAAGGTGCTCGTGGCTGCTGGGAGATGTAGGCCGGGTTTTGCCGCCTCGGCCCCGGCCCGTCTGGCTGGGCGCGGTGGGAACAGCGACGGCCGCAGCGGGCTTGCCACCTTGCGCCGTGGCAGGCACGGGTACCCGTGGCGTATTGTGTCTGCTGCTGTTGCCGGCCGCGTCGCCTGCGCCCTTGCCGCTGCTGGCACTGGCGCCGGTCCCCGGCCGCTTGCCGGCAGCGGTTGGCCGCCGCCCAGCGGCTTCGTTGCTGTTATGCGTGTTCGCCTGCTGAAGATGTTGGTGCGAGTTCAGGTTGCTCCCGCTGCCGGCGCTGGCGTGGCTGTTGCGACTCGGCGGGCGCGTCTTCTTGGCGCCGTCCTTGGCACGGCTCCTGCTGCCGCCCCTCCTGCGGCTGCCGGCGGCGCCCTGTCCGGCCGCGGCGTTGGACGCTTGGTTGTTCTCATCGTTATAGTTGCTGTTATTCGCGCGCACGTTGCCGCCACTGTTGCTGTGGTTGCTGCTGCTGTTGTTATTGTTGTTGTTGTTGTTGTTGTTGTTGTTGTTGTTGTTGTTGTTGTTGTTGCCGCTCCTGCCCCGGGTGGGCTCTTCACCCTCGTTCCTTGCGTGGGGCGGCCGAGGGGGCTGCTGCGCCAGTGTGGCGTCCTCCGCCGGCGCCGCGCTGTCGCCCCTGCTGCGCGCGCCGCCGCGCTGCTTGCCGCGCCCGCTGCGCTCGCGTCCGCCGCGCGAGCGCGCCCTGGCTGCGCCGCCCGCTCTGCCTCGCCCCGCCGCTGCCGCCGCGGCCGCCGCGCCGCCGCCGCCGCCGCCGCGGCCCGCCTCGGCCTGCCTGCCGCCGCCGCCGCCGCCGCCGCCGCCGCCGCCGCCGCCGCCGCGCTCCCCGCTCATCCTGCGCCGCGCGCGCCGTCTGCTCGCTCGCGTCTGCCGGCCGGCCGGCCTGCTCGAAGAGGAAAGAAGGCTCAACGCCCGCCCGCCGGCCCCGCCATGCCGCGAATGCCCTCTCCGGGGCTCGTGCTTCGAGCTCGCGGTCGTGGCCGCGGTCGTGGTCGTGGTCATGGCCGTGGTTGTGGTGACAGGCCACGCATAGTCACCGTGACGTCTTCGCGCCATGGAGTCTCGCATCACTTTATGTATGATCAGCGCAAGGCGCAAGGAGCAAATGGGGGCCAGGTTTTGGCGACGTCTCGAGCAGCTTTGCATGAACTTGAACTGGGATGCATGCACACGGGGCAGACAAGCAAGCAAGGGAGGATCAAACTCTCGCTTGGCATTTCGAAGAGGGGCAGTCGTCGAGGTCGACGTGCTGCAGTGAGTGGGCGGACCCGTGAGTGCTGGCAATGGGCTGAGCCTCTGGACACACATGGCCTTGCATCTCGTCTCGGACCAGCGCCTCGGCGCTCAAGTTTCGACAGCAGGTGGGAGTGCTCGATGGGTGGACTGTGGAGGATTCGTTAGGGTACCATAGCCTACTCAGGGACAACCCAGGAGCAGGCGGACTCGAGCTTCATGTTGCCGCCGGGGCCGTCCTTCTTGCGACCGCGGCAGACGCGGGCGAAGCCGTGGTTGCCCCAGTGGGAGCCCCACGAGTTGCGGATGATCCAGTACTTGCCGTCGTCGGCCTCGCCCCAGCCAACGACGGAGATGTCATGGGTGATCTCCCAGGCCTTGGGATCAGTCTCGTCGTCGCAAAGGATGTCGTCGCCGAAGACATCCTCGCCGAGGGCCTTGGGCGTGGCGATGCCGCAGTCAATGGGGCCGCGGCGCATAATCTCATTCATCATGGCCTCGGCGCCGTTGAGGTTGCCGTACTCCTTGACCTTGTAGACCTGGAAGTCATCGCGGTTGACGCTGGAGCAGGAGCCGTTGTCGTCGCACTGGCGGCAGGCGATGCCGTTGTTGACGCAGGGCTGCTCGTGGTTGCGCCACATGTTGCAGGTCTCGTCGACGGTGCCGGTGGCCTTCCAGACGGGGAAAATGTCACGCGAGTCGCCGCCGCCGCAGCCGGCCGTGAAGGGGCCGCGCACGCAGTCGACGGTGTTCTGCGGCGACACGAAGACGTCGGGCGCGTTGCGGCCGCCGTTCATGATCTTGATGCGGTCAGAGAAGACGCTGGCGGACGCCATGGCATAGCAGGCGCCGCAGTAGCCGGTGGGGCCGTTGTGGTGGCTCTGCATGGGCGTCACCACGGCGTAGCCGTCCTGGTCGAGCCAGCTAAAGTTCTTGGGCAGCTCGTGCAGCTTGAGCGGCGCGGGCTGCGGCGTCAGCACGAGCTCGGAGCGCGGCGTGCGGCGGCCGGCGCGCAGCGTGGCGGCGGCGGCGGCGGCGTTGGAAGCGTCGCCGAGACCGTGGCCGTCGTTGAAGTTCGAGCGCGGGTACCTCTGGGACGGGTCCACGAGGCCGAGCGCCTGGCGCAAGGCCAGGTACGAGGCGACCTCCTGGTCAAAATAGCGGTACGGTAGCGAGACCTGGGCAGCCCAGCACTCCAGCAGCGCGTCGGCCGACTGCGTGGTGAAGCCCTTGTCACCGTAGGCCGTGCCGAGGTCGTGCTTGACGGTGAAGCTGCCGTCGTCCTCGTCGAAGGCCACCACGGTGCCGTACAGGCCGCCCTTGAGGGCACAGGCCACCGGACCGTGCGCCTCCACCTCGGCGCGCACCTCGTCAGCCGACACGGGCACCTCCTTGTACGAAGTGATCGGATAGCGAAAGTAGGCCGCCCGCGGCTCGCACTTGACGTCCGGCATGGGCACGCAGTTCAGGCAGGTGTTCAGCCGCGAGCACTTTTGCTTCTCGCCCACGTACGCCATGCACGTGCGGTCCGGGATGCCCTCTTGCTCCACCATGTACTCGAGCGCCGCCTCGATCATGCCCTTGCCATTCTCGCACGCGTCGCCGTCCAGGCAGTTGAGCAGCACCTGGTTCGACAGCTGCACCTTGACCTTGGTCGGCTGCAGGATGGCCAGCCGGTCCGCGACCATGGCCGTCGCCGCCCAGATCCCGCCCACGTGCGAGCACCGCCGCCCGGCCAGCCCCTGATAGTTGCGCACCGCCGTCACCAGGTTCCCGTGCTCCGTGGCGCGCCAGTCCTTCGCATCGGCCACCAGCGCCAGCGCCAGCGCCAGCGCCACGGCGAGCCACGCGCGCACCGCCGCCGCCATCCTGCCTTCGCTCGCTCGCTCGCTCGCTCGCTCGCTCGCTCGCTCGCCGGCCCGCTCGCTGGCCGCTGCTCGCGCTGCCTTGATTCGGATTTGCGGCGCGCTCCGACTGCTGGCTGGCGCCAGCACTTGCCGCGTGCAGAGCTGGAGCAAGGGCGGTCACGCTGCGTGCTCCTTACCAGGCTTACCGACTCACCGCCGTCAGAGGACAGGACGCCTGCCTGGCTGCTCAGCGCCAAGCCCCGGCCAGGCCAGCCAACCATGAGTTGCGGTGAAAACCCCGGCGAACGCTTGCGCTGGCCAGGAGAGATACCATGAGGCTCGGCAGTCGGCGCCGGTCTCGAGGGCAGGGCGACAGGCAGCCTGTGCGGGCCGTCGGCGTCGGGTACTACTAGCCTAGTGGATCTGATCGTGAGTCTGTGGTCTCATTACCGCTGCAGCGGGATGGCCGGGTGAGCTCGCGGACTGGTCAAGAGCCCGCCCGCGGCCGTGTCCCAAAAGCGCAGGCAGGGTGCCGAAGCGGTCGCTGCGCTGCGGCTCTGCGACCAGCGGCAAAGATAGGCCCAAGCAGAGACCACTGCAGAGCGCCAAGGTCGCGCGCGCGCCAAGGAATTCGAGTCCGAGTCATGCATGCGAAGGGTAATAAATTTGCTCACTGCCAGTCAGGCTGCTCTTGTCATTCGTTCATGCTGCCAGCGAGGTGGTTCGCCTTGACGTAGAGCAAGGCCGAGTCAGAGGCAGAGACGCGCAGTGGCTCGCTTGTGGAGAGGAGCTTGAGCCAATCGCCGCGCTGCAGCGGGTCGGCGAGCGCGGAAACAGCGAGCGGGCCGGTGGCGTCAGCGACAAAGAGCTCAAGGCCGCGGGGCTGAGGCGGCAGCAAAAGCGCAGCGCCGGCGCCGAGGCGGTAGAGGTCGATGGTCTCGCCGTAGGTCTCGCCAGGGAGGTCGCGGTAGAGCTCGCAGCGTGCCACCTCGCCTGCGGCGACCTGGTCCGCGCCGGCCCGGCCCCAGGCGGCCGGGTCGGCGCTGTAGACGCGGACCTGGCGTCGCTGCAGACCGGGGTACTGCTTGAGCTTGACGAGCAGCAGGCAGCCGTCCGCGGACCGTGGCGCGTGCGCAAAGCCCTCCGGGTTGAGCAGGAAGGTCCCCTTGGGGTAGTCCCCCGACGCGTCGGAGAAGACGCCGTCCAGCACGAGAATCTCCTCGCCGTCCGGGTGTGGGTGCTCCTTGAAGTTCGAGTCCGGCAGGTACCTGACGACGGACGTGACGCGGCCGGCCTCCTCCGGCCCGACCAGCTCCAGCCGCTTGCGCAGCACCGTCGCGCTCGCGTCCCTCGTCAGCAGCACCCAGCCCTCCCCCCATGCCGCGGCCTCCG
>JABLUY010000238.1:0-56394 GCA_013306675.1 Thraustochytrium sp. TN22 | reverse complement strand
GGCGGCGAGGCGGCAAGGCCCAGGCCCAGGCCCAGGCGCGGCGGGCAGGCGCGCGCGCGCGGCGGCGCGGGCGGGCGGGCGGGGCGGCGGCGCCATGATGCGGGCCGCGACACGGGTGGCGCGCGACGCGGCGGCCGCGCGGCGGCGGCCGCTGCGACTCGTGGGTGCGCGCGGCATGGCCAAGTACAAGCGCGTGAACCGACAGGAGCAGATCGCGAAGCGCGTGCGGTATGAGAAGCGCCAAGAGGAGATGGAGCGGCGCGCGGTGGAGAACGATGTGGTCCCGGACGAGGACTTCGTGCCCAAGTACATCGCGGACAAGGAGCGCAAGCGGCAGCGCGGGCCGGGCGGCGTGCGGCTGGGCCGGAAGGAGCTGCGCATGGGGCTCACGGAGCTGGACCTGATCAAGCTGGAGGACGTGGACGATACGGTGGCGCCGCGCGTCAAGCTGCACCACCAGGACCTGCTGCGCAAGGGCATCCCGCGCGCGCGCGGGCCGAGCCCGGCGTCCACCTCGCGCCGCCAGATGCGCGCCGAGGCGCGCCTCGAGCAGCGCATGCAGGAGGCCTTTATGCATCGCGAGCTGCGTCTGCTGGACTCGGTCGCCACGCGCATCGTGGGCCATTACGGCGCCTTCTCCATGGTGGAGTGCTCGCGCGTGCAGGTGAGCAAGGACCTGTGCAACGTGACGGTCTATTGGCGGCCGCCGCTGCATGCCGATAACTCGGCGCTCAACGACCAGGAGCTCGGCATCCTCAAGGAGGCCATGCACCGCTGCGCCCCGCAGGTGCGCGCCATCGTGGCCAAGCGCATGCAGCACCACCGCGCGCCCTTCGTCCAGGTCGAACTCGACACACAGAGCCTCAGCATGGACGACACCGTCTTGACCGGGCTGCGTACCCTCGTCGACAAGGAGCGCGCGGCGCTCGCCATGCAGTTCCCGGAGCTCATCCACAACATGAAGCCGGCGGCCGACCCCACCCAGGAGGAAGACGAGAACGAGCACGACGGCCGCGACAGCCGGCGTGAGCGGGCCTCTCGCGGCGATACCGCCCAGGCGCGTGCCCTGCTTGAGCCGCTCACTGCGAGTGAGGAAGTCATGCTCGCGGAGGCCAAAGAGGCGCACCCGGAGCTCGACGAGGGCCTTCTTCGCCAGGCTCTTTTGGAGAGCCGCGCCGAGGTCCAGAACGTTAAAAATGGCGTAGAGCGTGAGCAGGCCGTGGGCCGCGCTCGGCCCGAGACGGGCGATGAGGAGGAGCAAATGCAGGGTCTCGAGGACCACGGTGGCGGCATCGAGAACTTGCGCGCACAGCTTGTGCCGGAGGACCTCGCGCTGCTGGAGGAGGCAAAGCAGAATCACCCGGAGGTCTCTGAGGCGGAGCTGGTGCAGTTGCTGTTGAAGAGCCGTCAGGATGCGGAGCAGCGGAAGATTCGTGAGATGATGGGCCACGGCGTTGTCGTTGGGCGTGAGCAGGCCATGGGTCGCGCTCAGCCCGTGACGGGCGATGAGGAGGAGCAAATGCAGGTTCTCGAGCACAAGGGTGGCAGCATCGAGGACTTGCGTGCAAAGCTCATGCCGGAGGACCTCGCGCTGCTGGAGAAGGCGAAGCAGAATCACCCGGAAGCACCTGAGGCGGACTTGGTGCAGTCGCTGTTGATGATGCGTCAGGATCCGGAAATGTGGAAGACTCGTCAGATGCTGGTCGACCGCCTTGACGAGACGGCGGGCGAGGGCTTCGGCAAGCGCGGGACGGAGTTTACCGCGGAGGAGGAGGCTCTCTTGCGCCAGGCCGTAATAGTCCACGACGACGTGGACGCGGACATTCTGCGCCAGATGCTTCTGGACAGCCGCAACAAGCCGGAGCTCCGGCAGGCCTTTGTGGAGAGCCTCGTGTTGGAAGACGACGACGTCGATGGGGTTGGCGTTGATGACGATGACGATGATGATGACGAGGAGGAGGAAGAGGAGGAGGAAGTCTTCGAGAATGAGGCCACGGAGAACTTCGTTCTTGGCCCGGAGGAGCGTGCGATGCTCGCCGAGGCCAAGGCCCAGTACGACGGCATGAACGATGTGGAGATGGTCAAGATGCTCGTGGAGAGCCATGGCGATGTGGTGCGGCCTGCTGCTGCTCCTGCTGCTGCTGCTGCTGCTGCTGCGGGAGAGCCGCAGGAGGTCACCTCGCAACTCACCGAGGCGGAGCGAGCGATGGTGATGGAGGCGCAGAGCATGTACCCGGACCTGAGCGAGGCGGAGCTCCTGCGTCTGCTCTCCGAGGCGGACGAAGGAGAAGAAGGGGTTGGCGAGGACAAGTGGGAGGCGCTGAGTGAGGATGAGGAGGCCATGTTGCGTGCTGCCATGGAGGAGCATCCCGAAATTCAGGAGGCCGAGCTGCGGCGGCTGCTCCTGGAGAGCCGCGAGGAGACCGCGAAACTGCAAGACGTGCCGCTGAATGCCGAGGAGGAGGCCCTCCTGGCTGCGGCAATCAAGGAGTACCCGCACGTTCCCGAAGCCGAATTGCTGCGGCTGCTCCTCGAAAGTCGAGAAGAGCTCGCCGAGGAAGAGGAAGAGCTAGCGCCGCAGCCGCAGCGCCAGCAAGGTCGGTCAGCGGCGCCTGCGCCCGCTTCTGCCTCGAACGACGACTGGGACGACGAGGACTACCGTGAAGAGCTCGACGTGTCCACATTTGACGAGAGCGAGCTGCCGCCAGAGTTTCAGGCCATCATGCGTCAGGTGCGCGCCGACACGAAGGACCGCGAGGTTGCGGACGAGGTGCTCCGGGGTCTCGTGGCCGAATACCATCGCTTCGGCGCGCCCCGCAAGCGCTCGGACTGACCGTGCTGAGCAAGCCTGCTGACCCAGCGCGTAAGCTCGTCCGCACCGCACGAACGAAGCTCGTCCGCACCGCACCGCACCGCACGAACGAAGCTCGTCCGCACCGCACCGCACGAACGAAGCTCGTCCGCACCGCACCGCACGAACGAAGCTCGTCCGCACCGCACCGCACGAACGAAAGCTCGTCCGCACCGCACGGCACGAACGAACCCCTAGGTAATTTATCTTCTCCGAAGGTCTAGCCTACGTTTCCTCCTGGCAGTGATCAGATGAGTCATTCTCTCACTGTCAGTGACTTTCTTGTCTCCCGCGGTCCGCGGTCCGCGGTCCGAGTCCCTCGCGTCGCGCGCAGCCCACGGCCAGGGCTGGCGCGGCGGTGCGGCCGCTCGACGCCCGTTGTGGCACTGACACAGTGGGCCTTCTGACTTGCGGCCAGAACGAAAGCCTGGAGCCGCGCGACGGCGGCGGCGGCGGCGGCGGCGACGGCAGCGGCAGCGGCGGCGGCGGCGGCGGCGACGGCAGCGGCAGCGGCGGCGGCGGCGCGATGGAGGGCGGCGGCGGGCTGGCCGCGGACGCGCGGTGGGCGGACGTGACGCCGGTGGACGCGCCGGAGAGCGACGACGCGTGCGCGCAGATCAGCTACGCGCCTGAGTTCGCCGAGGCCATGGGGTACTTCCGCGCGGTGCTGAGGCAGGACGAGCGCAGCGAGCGAGCGCTTGCGCTCACGGCGCAGGTGATCGAGGGCAACGCCGCCAACTACACGGCGTGGTTCTTCCGGCGGCAGTGTCTCAAGGCGCTGGGCGCGGACCTGCGCGCCGAGCTGGCCTTCGTGACCAAGGCGGCGCGGCGATCGCCGAAGAACTATCAGATCTGGTATCACCGCCGCGCCGTGGTGGAGATGCTCAACGACGGCTCCGAGGAGCTCGACTTTACGGCCGAGGTGCTCGCAGATGACGCCAAGAACTACCACGCCTGGTCGCACCGGCAGTTCGTGCTCAAGCAGTTCAGCCTCTGGGAGGATGAGCTCGAGTTCGTGGAGGCGCTCCTGGACGACGACGTGCGCAACAACTCGGCCTGGAACCAGCGCTGGTTTGTTGTCAAGCATACCACCGGCTTTGACCACGCTGCCGTGCGTCGTCGCGAGCTCGACTTTGCCTGGGCACAAGCGCGCCGCGCGCCCAACAACGAGAGCCCGTTCAACTACCTGCGCGGCCTGATGCAGCTCCCTTGTTTTGCCGAGCTCGACGAGATGCGCGCCGCCATGGACGCTCTGCTCGGCGCCGTCAAGGCCGCCCCGGATGAGCACCCCAACGCGCGGAACCCGGCGCCCCTCCTGGGCTTCGCCGTCGACCTGCTGGCGCGCGCTGGCGAGCCCGCACAGGCGGTCCAGACTTGTGAAGCGCTCGCAACCTCCTATGACACCGTGCGCCGCAAGTACTGGGCCTACCGCAAGGAATGCATCCTCGCCGGGCCCGCCTCGCTCGCCGCTTCCCCGCCGCCTCCTATTTCACAACAATGACCTCTTTTGTCTCTCTCTCAGGCTCTCTGCGACTGCTAACTTACTTGCCAGCAACCAGCCAGCCAGAGTTGGTGCGTGTCTCCTGGGATCGTGACGAGGAATTGGCTCGCCCGTGGCCACCGCCGAGCCGCGGCTCCCGTACCCCCCCCCCACCACCACTTGTGTCGTGCGGGCTGAGCCAAGGTGGCACGGCGGCGCTTGTTCATTTATTCAACAGCGTCAGCGCCAGCTTCAGCAGCAACCAAGAAGGGGAGGGGGTCTTGTAAAGCGGCGGCGGCGGACACCTGCTCCCAGTGCTCCGGCCTTGCTACGTTGCGCGCTGCGCAGTGCCTCGGCGTCCATCCCTCCCACCGCCCATGCTACGGGATGCGACACAGGTTGGACAGCAAATCACGTCCAGGCCCGTCTCGCGCTGACACAAGATCTAACGCTAGCGTAGGCTACGACCGCTCGCCTGCCCCTCAGTGAGGCTTTGCTCCCAGACCAGGTCCGCCGCCCCGCCGAACGAGCGCCGTGCAGGGCAGGGCGTGTCCACCGGCAGTGCAGCACAGAGGTCCGTGCTCGCGAACACGTCGATTCGAGCCGAGTCGAGCCGGGCCGCGCGAGCCGGCAGACGCCCAAGCTTGCGGCGCAGGCACCGCGGCGCGCCGGCGGCCGGGAGCGCCCTGCCGCGCGCGCGCAGCGAGTCCGAGTCAGGGCCCGCGCCGGCGCCGCGGCGCGGCGGCGCCCCCGCTGGTGGTCGCGCGCGACCGCCGCCCGGCGGCGGCGACGTGAGTCGTGACGCCGTAGCAGCCGAGGCGAGGCGAGCGAGGTCCGGCGGAGAGCGGCGCGGACCCGGAGGCAGCCCGCGGCGAAGATGGCAGAGCGGCAAGCCGGCGCGGCGGGCAGGATGCTGGCGCGCAAGGTGGCGAGCTTCGTGCGGCACTGGCCGCGGTGGATGCTGCTGGTGGTGGTGGGGCGGCCGTTGGACGTGGTGGACGACCTGCAGCGGTGCGAGCTGGAGCACGCGACGCGGCGGCGCGGGCGCAGCACGACGGGCGGCAGCGAGCCGGACGTCTTCGAGACGAGCAAGCGCGGCGCGCAGGACCAACGCCTGGCGCGCGCGCGCGTGGACATTGTGCTCATCCTGCTGTGCGTCTCGCTCGGGCTCCTGATGGCGCGCGCGCTCATCACGCCCGAGATCGTGGACCGCTTCGTCGGCGTGGCGGCCGTCCTGGGCGCCGTCGCGGCCGTGGTCAGCTTCCTCTTCAGCATTACCGGCCTGCGCGATGAGGACGTGCGCGCGCACCTGGGCAGCGCGGGCCGCGCCCGCAGCGCGATTTCCTGGGGCTCTCTGGGCGAGGCGCTGCACGACGCCTTCGTCATGAGTTGCTTCATGCTCTCCACCATCCCCTTCACGCTGCCGTGGATCCTCGCCTACTTCTTTCCCTACGAGCTGCTCTGCTTCGGCGTCGCCTTCACGGCGCTGCTGCAGGTCGGCACGCGCCTCGCGCACCTCTGCCAGACGCCAACGGCGCCCCACGACGAGGGCACGGCCTCGCAGCGGCGGATGCTTGGCCCCAAGCAGGCGTCCTCTTCCTCGTCCTTGTCGTCGTTTGCTTCCCAGGCGAGCCTGAGCAGCCGGGAGAGTGGGGCGAGCGGCCTGCCGCCCAAGCTGGAGCTGCCGCATCCTGACGCGAGCGGTGACCGCGCCAAGGCCCTGGCCGACTACCTGCAGTCCGAGGGCGGCCGCGAGTGGTGCGGCGCCTTCATCCTGCTGGAGAGCGGCGTGGTCATCTTCGCCTCGCTCCTCTCCTTCGTATGGGAGACGCTTCTGAGCTGGCACGGCCAGCTGGGCGCCGGTCACAAGGACGTCAGCGCGCTCGGCTGGGAGATGCACTTTGCCATCGTCCTCTGCGGCGTGGTGTCCACCAGCTCCTTCTTGCAGGCGTTTTGGCTCACGTATGCGGCGGGCGGCCGTTGGCTGCACTTTGCCAACGACTGGGCCTTTTTCCAGCCGCTGCGCGGCGGCACGTCCTTTGTCGTGCTCCAGGTCATGGCCTGGTCCCAGTACGCCATCTGTCTCTCGCTGTCTGCGGAGCGCCTGGCGCCGGTCGTCGTCGGCGCGCTGTCTTCGGCCTTTGGCATGCAGACGTCCTCGGACCTCGTGCGCCTGGCCGCCCACGTGCTCAATGGGATGGGCTCGCTCGCGCGCGGCCTCGGCATCGCGGCCCTCCCGCCCGGTACTGTCGGCGTGCTGTATGTGCTGGCCGACCTCATGATGGTGCTCTCGCTCAGCCAGTTCAAGCGTAAGGAGCGCGATGTCGGCATGATTCACCGCATCGTGGACGTGCGCGAGGTGCGCGGCGTGTGTGTGCAGAGCCTGGTGCGCAAGCGCGAGGCCAATGAGGGGGTTCTCTTGTCCGTGCTGCGCGACGCGCTGCGCACCGTCACACTCACGCTGCTCGTCTTTTGCAGCGTCAAGCCCGAGGCCATGCTGGGACTCATCTCTCTCGCCGTGCTGCACTTTACCGCCGACGCCGAGAAGGCGCTCTACGTCGTCATCACGCTGCTTGCCGTCTACCTGCCCACCTACGCGGGCCGCCCCAGCGTCACCGGCAAGCGCCGCCTGGGTCGCGGCGGCTTCATCTTTCGCATCCTCGAGGACCACTTTAACCTGTCCATCATCCGCGCCACGCCCAAGCCCTGGGACGCAAGCCACGAGTACCTCTGCGGATACCACCCGCACGGCCTGCTGCCGCTGGCCGCCACCTACATGAAGATGACCTCGCAGTGGGAGGAGGTGCTTCCGGACATTCTGCCCTACACGCTGAGCGCCACGATCACGCATCAGATTCCCATTTTGCGTGAGTTCACGCAGTTCTGCGGCGGGATGGAGGTCAGCAAGCAGGGCCTCTGGAACGGCCTGGAGACCTTTCGCAGCGTCGTGCTGGTCCCCGGTGGCCAGCATGAGATGCTCCTCGTCCCCACGCCCGAGAACGAAGGCGTCGAGGAGTGGGTCAGCACCAAACACAAGGGCTTTGTTCGCATCGCCTTCCGACGCGCCACCATGCGCCGCGACCGCAAGATATTCCTTACGCCCATCTTCGCCTTTGGCGACCGCCGTGTCGTGCAAAACCTCCCCGGCATGCCGCTCTGGCTGCAAAAGTGGTTCGTGCGCCGCCTGCGGACCAACGTCGCCTTCTTTCCCATTGGCCGCTTCTCGCTGCCGTGCGTCCCGGGCCGCGGCCCGGTCACCATCGTGCTTGGCGACCCGATCGAGGTCCCGTGCATAGGCGACGGAGACCCGCGCGCCATGCCGACCGAGGACCAGGTAAGCCTCTTCCACCGCCGCTACTACTCGCGCCTCAAGGACCTCTTCGACGAGTACAAGGTCGTTCACCGCAACGACTACGAGAACGCCGAGATGTTCTTCCAGCCCGAGCTCGATACGATCTCCGAGAAGGACTTTCACGCCGAATGGGACCGCATCGCCTCCGATTCCATCACCGCCGACGAGGAGGACCAAGCCGCGTTTGTTCGCGAGATTGACGTGGCCAGCTACCAATGGCCTTGGCGCGAGCAGATCATCGTCGTCTTTATCGTCGTCTTCTTCATGCTCGGCCCCATTTACGCCTTTGACGTCCTTGTGCAGCAGGACTGAGGGAGGAGGCTCTGTACCATCTTTCGTTTTAGTTTCGCCTCCTCTACCACAATGCTGACTGTCACGTCAGTCCTGGCGCTCTTGGTCCTGGTGCTCGTGCATCATCAAGGATTGTCAAATTCTATTTCCGCTGCTGAAAGGCTGCGCATTGGGCGTGCCCAGAAAGGGCGCTACTACAACATGGGCAAAAGAGACCGAACCGGACCGCCTGCTCGCTCGGCTCCGGGTTCTCTCCTTCTTGCCGACTGTGCCTTTGTGTATGTATGTGGGTGATATCCCAATCCCATCGCCCTAGACGGAGTTTAATCAGGATAGCCATATTATCCCTAGTAAATCGGCTCTCCTGCTTGCGCTCGACTGACCTGTTGCTATCATGATTCTAATCATTTTTGGAACTTTCAACTACTGGGTTTGTATGGAAGCGTAAAGTGTTGGTCACTTCCGACTGGCCTGTGCGGATGCTGAGGCCAACTTGGGCTGCATCAAGGGCACGATGGACTCGTGCTGAGGCTGCTGCGAGAGGATCTTGAACTATGGCTTGATGGGGTGTCGGTGTAGCTGGCTTGGGCTACGTGGTCGTTCCTGCTCTGCGCTGTAGGGGTACCGGACGAGGCACTGGCGCTGCTCGAATCGACATGATCGAGGCAAATGGGCGAAGGTGTTCCGTTGACGTTTGTCTTGCGCTTCTTGAAGCCTTCGTGAGGCTCGACGCGCACGCGCGTGTGCCACTTGGAAAAGCAGGTTGTGCGTTCATTCTTTCTCATGAACACGTGCAGAGGCACACCGCAGATGGTGCAACGACGGTGCGTTTGCTTGCCGCAGATGACGCAGAGCCGCTTGGCGGGAATCCTCTTGTTGTTGGCGTTGAAGGATGCCTTTCCCGCTGCCTCTGAGTCATGTTGCAGTGCGGCATCGAGGCGGATGTCGCGGGCTTGGCCGTGGTTGAAGAACTTCTGCAACTCGGGGGTTCGCTTGCGCTTACCGGCGGTCACGAGGTCCCTCGCCGCTTCCCTGGTGAGCCCAGTGGGCTTGGGCATGCTTGGCTGCATGTTGAACTCCACCTGCGCCGTATCGAGCTGCCTGCTCCTGTAGACGTGACGGACCATGTCGACAGTGAGGCGGAACGAGACAGTGCTGAGCGCTTCAGAGCGGTTCACCTTGTCGCGGAGGGCCTTTAGCCCGTCGCTGTCTTCGAGGTTGCTCTTCCTCGCAGCCTGTAAGTAGCGGTAGACCACGATGGCGTTGACAACGAGCTGCTTGTACGTGCGCAACGCGATGTTCTGGTCGCAGCTCAGATTCATGCACTGCGTGTTGGTGATCTGCTCCACGTACTGTGTGCTTCCGTCGACGCCGCCCTTTGCGACGTTGTATAGCTCCTGCGGTAAGCACTTGATGACATGCACGGGCCGCATGGGCCCCTTCAGAGCGACAAGCTTGCGCATGGCGCGCCACAGCCGGAAGTGCGAGCTCAGCACCGCCCCCTCCTCCTCGCCGAAGATGGCAGGTGGCTTGGGCGGCGCACCCGCTGTCGATGCTCTGGTGCGCCCATGTCGTGAGCTTGTCCGCCCACGGTTTCAGAGCGCGCTCCATGGCGAGCCGGGCGTCCGGAGGCACTTCAACGAGGCAGGCGTACAAACACGAACTCGTGCTGGCAGCAACGTAGAGCACGTGATCGATTTGGAGGACCACAGCTTGGTGCAAGACTTGCGCGCGGTGCTCGGCAGGTATGGCCTTCCACCAAGTCTCGTCCCCCACGTGTTCATCTGGGTGCTCACGATACGTGCGTCTACCGCGCCTCCAGGCGCGACGCGCGTCTTGATCTCGACGCTGCATAGTACTGACGATGCGTCGCACTCCGCGCCTGGAAGCCGGACGCGAGCGACTCCATCCGGCGAGACTGCGAGCCCCGGAACGGTCTTGTGCTGAATGAGGCCGACCTCGAACATGCACTCGCACCACGCGTCGGTTCGTCGACCAACGCAAGTATGTCTTCGAAGTCTTGCTGCGCAGCGGCCTCAGCACGAGCATCCTCGTCGCCAAGCTCCTCTCCTTCTTCGTCTTCGTCCCCTGTGTCCCGCTTGTCCAGGGGCACGAACTCGCTGTCGCTGTCGCTGTCGCTGTCGTCCTCCACGCGGTGGTTAGGCCTCGCCGATGCCATGATGTCGCAGTGCGGGCCCGACTCCACGTCCAAGCGCTGCGGCAGGGGCGTGCGAGCTGAGAGCAGGCACAAGGCACCCGCCAGGGCCGCCTGCAGCCGCGCGCCGCAGCGCCTGCGGCTCCAGCGCGCTCCGCGACGAAGTCGCGCGCGAGCTCCCCCCAAAGCCGCTCTGGGCGAACTGCCGAGCTCATCTCATCCTAACCACCACGCCTTCGGCCAAAATGAATAGGGGGCAGGAGCCTTGGGTCGCTTCGAGTGGGCCTCTTCAAGCTCGGCCCCATCGCTGCGTTTTTGATCGAATGCGGAACTAACTTCGCCAGACTCTAGGCCACTTTTTTGGAGCAAATCGGGAGTAAAGTACCCTCTTAATACGCTTTAGTGCCCCCTGTGCCGGGCGTCACCGAGGGACCCCCGCGTGGTAGGCGGATACGAGTAAGCATAGAGGTGTGATTGGGATATCTGTGAGAGTTGGGCGTGGCTCGGGTTTGCCAGCGCTCGGTCGCGGACGTCGTGCTTAGAGGACAAAGCCGTCGCCTCCATCCTGCTCGCCGAGAAGCTCGTTGAACTCCTTGATGACCGAGGCGAACTTTTGGGTCATGGTGCCGTCGGTGGCGACGACATCCTCGAGCTTCTCCATGGCCTTGATACTAAAGTCCTCGGGAAAGGAGCAGAGGATGATGATGCGCGCATCGGGGCCCTGGTTCCAGACGACCGAGCCCTGTACAAAGAGGGAGGTGATGCGGTTGGAGTCGGCCGCCTGCGTGACGGCCGAGTGCTGCGTGGTGGACATGGCGATGACGGTCGCGTCGACGCGCTTGGTGCCGTCAAAGCCAGGGCGACCAATGAAGCGGCGTTGGCTCGGCGCGGCTCCCGCGGCCGAGCCGTTGCTGCTGCTGCTGCTGCTGCTGCTGCTGTTGGCGCCCGTCTGCGCGGACACGCCAGCGTTGGACGACTGAGCCATCCCGCTCTGCTGGTGTTGCTGCTGATGCTGATGTTGATGCTGATGCTGATGCTGATGCTGGTGCTGGTGCTGGTGCTGTTGCGAGCTCGCGCCGCCGGTGGCAAGGGGCGGGATCGGGAGCGGCGCGCCCTCGAGCGCGGCGGCGGGCGGTTTGGCGCCGCCAAAGACCTTGAGCGCGGAGCCAGAGAAGAAGTTGCGCATAAAGTTGCCCATGAAGGACTGCATGGAGTTTGAGGAGGACTCCTGCGCTGCCTTGAGGTCGCTGGCCGCCGCGTGCACGTCCGCGGCGCTGATCTCAGAGGGCGACGCGAGCGTGGAGAGCGCCATGTCGCGGTGGCGACGGTTGCAAATGACGGCCCAGTCCTGGTCCTTTTGCGGTGCCTCGCGCTTCTCGCGGTAATAGAGCATCTTTGTGTCTGCGTCGGGCATGTCATCGGCGAGCTGCGCGAACTCGATGTTATTGACGCGGTAGAGACGGCGCTGAATGTCTGGATTGCTCATGGAGTTCCAGACAAACTCGGCCACCGTGGCGGCCTGCAGGCCGGGAAAGGTGATGTCGACGCGAACGTTGAGGCGCTGGCGCGCAGAGGTGCCGGCTGGCCGGGACTCCGGGCCCTTTTCGCCGTACTCGTCCTTGAACTTGTAGTAGAACTGAAAGTTTTGGAACGGGATGTGTAGGCCGGTCGGCACGCGGCCCGGGATCCAGTGGTCCGCCAGCGACTGAGAGATGAGCCCCAGCACGTGCGCCTGCGCCGCGTCGCTGCCCTGTTTGTGGATGAGGGGGCGCGCGTTTGACGCTGTGGGCGCGCCGTCGCACAGGTACTTGAAGCAGGACACGAAGCGCTTGTGCTCCTCGAGCTGCGCGCGTAGCAGCGCGTTCTCCACGCGCATGTCCGTGGACCCGCGCTCGCGCATGTTTTCCACCTTGACCTGCAGCTCGCCGATCTTGGACAAGAAGCTTGTGCGCTCGTCGCGCAGCCGCTGGTTCTCCTCGCGCAGGTCCTCGAGCTCACGCTTGCGCCGCGCGCGCGACGCGCGGCTGGCCGCCGCGATCTGCTTGCGCCGTTTCGCGCGCTTCTCCTCCTCGGTCGCCGCGCCCTTGGTCGTGATGCCCGACTTGTTGCCGCGCGCCGGCGCCACGGTCTTCTTCCCGCCGGCGCCGGTCCCCACGCTCGCTGAGTCGTTGTCGTCCGCGAAGGACTCCAGGTCATCGGCGCTCTGTTGCGAGGCTGTCGACGTCTCGCGCTTCACGCGCTTCGCGCTCTGCAGCCCCAGGTCCTGGCTCCCCATGTCGCCGAACGAGCCGCCCGGCGCGCCCGAGGCGCCGGCCCCGCCCAGCGGGTCCACGCCACCCGCAGCGCCGCTGTTCGCCGCCGGCGACCACGGCATGTCCACGTTGCCGTGCCTGCCGCCCGCCATCGCGCTCATGCGCCGCGCGCCCATGCCGTGCACCTCGTGCTCGCCCCCCTCCAGCAACGACGGCGAGTCGGGCCTCAGCAGTGACCCGTCAATCGCCGGCAGCAGCATGTCGAAGTCATTGTCCACCAGGTCGTTCAGGAACGGGTCGTCCATCGCGCCGCGCCAAGCCGCGCCACCAAGCCGTGCCGCGCCCGCGCGCGCGCGCCGCTCCCGCGCCCGCGCGCCGCGTGCCAGTCGGCCGCCGTCCAGCCGCCGCCGTCCCGTCCCGCGCGGGCCGCTCGCCGCCGCCGCCGCCGCGCCGCCGCCGCTGCCGCTGCCGCTGCCGCTGCCGCCGCCGCCGCCGCCGCCGCCGCCGCCGCCGCCGCCGCCGCCGCCGCCGCCGCCGCCGCCGCGCCGCCGCGCGAATTCGGGCCTGCCGCGCGCCGCGCGCCTCGGGGGCGCGCGGCGGAGCGGCGCACCCTTATGTGGCGGTGCGCATCCCGGCGGCGCGGCGATGGCGCAAGCAAGCAAGCAGGCGAGCAGGCGAGCAGGCGAGCAGGCGAGCAGGCGAGCAGAGGCGCAGACGCGCAGACGCGCAGGGCGAGGGCGGTTCGGAGGCGCGTGCACGCCGCTGGAGCTCTCGACGTGCGGAGGGCAGAGCAACTCAGGGCGGCGCTGCGGCACGACTTGGGAGAGGTGGAGCGCTTCGCCAACCTGCGCCGTCCCGGCACCGCCGCGGCGCCGGCGGCACGTGGAGAGGACGGAGAACATTAGTACATAGCCTACAGGGGGGTCAGGAGAGGTCGAGGAGAGGCAGGTTCTGATTCGCTCGCTCGCTCGCTCGCTCGCTTGTGGACTTGCTCGCTAGCTAGCTCGCACGCCCACGGAGTCTCGCTTGAACGAAGTCTCGCTCGACATGCTTTGCTACGGCTTGCCGCGCCGCGCCGCGCCGCGCCGCGCCGCGCTGCGCCACGGCCACAGCCACGGCCATGGTCATGGTCATGGTCATGGTCATGGCCACGAAGGTCATGTCATGGCCACGGCCACGGGACCACGGACTCGTTCAAAAGATTTTCCGGCGCTTGGACTCGTGCGAGAGAGAGCAGTGTGTGAGCTTCTGGACGAGGATGCGCTGCTGCTGCTGCTGCTGGCGCTCGTCGTCCCAGCTGGTCCTTGCATGCTCGGGCGACGACGCGGCAACACCTGCACTCAAGGCATCGCGAGCCGCGTCTGCGCCTTGAAACGATGGACTCGCCTGCGCCTCACGCGAGACCAAGCGCGACGCCACGGAGGGCTGAAAGATGAAGCGGCGCTTGGCGAGACCTTGGTCCTCCGTGAAGGCGCTGGCCGGCTGACTCGACGGGCGCTTGGGACGGTGCGAGAAAGCGTCGCGCACTGGGTCGTGCGGCGAGGCCTGCGCATCGCGGATCCGGGCCTGGTCGTAGGCGACGCGCTCTAGAAAGCGCGCCGGCGCGTTGCGGAGCAGGTCCGCGGCCTCATGGTTGACCACATGCTCAACGTTGGGCTCCACGAAGAGCAGCACAAGCCCCAGCACCACGATCTGCAGCGTGCACACGGGCGACCATTCCTCCGCGAGGATGGGCATGGCTACGACACCGGTGTCCGGGTGCACGTTGGGGTGAAAGAGCGGCGCGAGCGCCCGGATGCGCGGCGGTTCGAACGGGTACGACTCCAGCAGATCGAGACGAAACCGCCACGAGGTGCCCTTGAAAGCGCCGTCCAGCGGCCGCACGCTGCACAGAAGGGTTCGGTGCACCCTGGCGTCGGCAGACTCCTCCGCGTTGCCTTCGAGGTTTGGCCCGAACGTGCAGAACGACACATGCGCGTGCGGCAGAAAGTACGGCGTGCGCGCTGCCATGAGGTCTGCTATGTCCTTGTCGAACCGGTGTTTGGCGAAAGCTACGTCCAAATGCCTTCGCCGCACGGTCGCCGGCTGCTGCCGCTGCTGCACCTGCGCTGGCCTGGGCGCTGGGGGCGATGAGCGCGGCTCGACGCGCCCATTGTCCTGGCCGTCACCCAGCCGGCCGCCATCCTCCCCGGTGAGGTCCATGTTCTCGTTGTCATCGTCATCATGAGCAAGACACTGCTGCTGCTGCTGCTGCTGCTGCTGCTGCTGCTGCTGCTGCTGCTGCGAGATGCGGTCGCTTTCGAACACGTTGCTGGCGCTTGAGAGCGGGCTGGCGGAATCCCTCGAGGTCCTGGACCTCGTGCCGGGAGAGTCTGCAGCGCGGCCTGCAGCGGCCTGCTGTCCAAAGGCCCTCCGAGCGTCCTGCGTGGGCCCGGGCGCCGGCGCGGCGCGCGCCACGCCCAGCGGCGCGCGCAGGCCTCCTTGCCCCTGCGCCCCCGCGGCGCCGCCCTCGCGCGCGCCCAGCGCCGGCCAGCATGCCGCCGGGCTCCCGGGCCCGCCCGGCCGCAGCCGCCGCCGCGGGCTGCCGCGGTCCATCCTGTGCGCGCGCGTCCGCGCCTCGCCGGGCCTGGCCGCGCCGCGCCCGCGTTCTGCCGCGCGCCCGCCGGCCTCGCGCCGCGCCGCGCTGCTCCTGCGCCGTCAAGCTCCGGTTGTCGCCGAGTCGAGTCGCGGTCGAGTTGCCAAAGTTAGTTAGCTTAGTTCTCCGCCCGAGAGTGCTCTTCAAGTGCTCTTCAAGTTGGAGCTTCAAGTTCTTTCCTTGCCCGGCGGCTTGGCTTGTTTGCTCAATTTGAACCAGACCCCTCCGCCGCGGCCGCCCCAGCGCGCGGCGCGCGCGGCGCGCGGGCCGGGCGCCGCCGCGCGGGAGGGCGCCGGCCGAGCGCGCCGACGAGCGCCGCCCGCGCTATTCGGCCGCCCGGCGGGCGGGCCGGACATCCATCCGTCGATACATTCATCCATCCATTCAGCCAGGACGACGACCCTGGAGCTGGCCGAGGCGAGCGCGAGCGCGAGAGCGCGCACGCAGACGCCGCGTTTCCGCGGACGACGCCTCGCGGCCGGCAGCACCGCGCAAGGATGCGCCGGCGCCCGCGCGAAGAGCAGGAGCAAGAGCAAGAGCAAGAGCAAGAGCAAACGCAGGAGCAGAAGCGGGAGCAGGAGGACGGCTCGCGGGACACGACGATTGAGGAGGAGGAGGAGGAGGAGGCCCAGCAAAGGGACGACCTCCGGCTCGTGCTGGAGCTAGACCCGGTCCAAGGCGCCCAGGAGGCGCCGCGGACACTGTCACCTCCACCAACAACGCCGCTCGCCGCAGCAGAGTCAACGTCCTCCGGCTCATGGGCGCTGCAGGACGAGGAAAACCCGAGCACGGAGAACGGCGGGTCGGCCGGGGAAGACCGCCGAGGCGTGGTGCGAGCCGAAGACTCGCTGTCCGTGGACACGCTAGCGGATGCGGAGAGCGAGAGCGACAGCGGCTCCGCCGATGCAGGGGACGAGGAGGAGGGCGAGGACGGAGAGGAGGACGGGGAGGAGGACGGAGACTACCCGGCCGCCTCGACAGAAAACCGCGCGCCTACGCCCCCCTCGCCATCGGCACTCTCATGGAGCGGCGTTTCCAACGCGCTTGACAGGCTTACAACCTCCGTGGCAGGCCGCTTTGGGGGCCGCAGGCAGGAAGAGCACGAGGGGGGTGATGCCGACGACATCGAGGCTGGCCAAGGCGGCACCACCAACGGCGGGGCAGCGTCCTCGGCGAGTAAGACGCACGACGACAGCGACGAGGCGGACGAAGCCGAGCTGCTGCGCTCCGAGCTTAACGGCACGGGCCGAGGCGATGGCGGCGGCGTGTCGACGCGGTCCAAGGGTTTTCTTCACGGCAGGGGGGGTCCCGAGCACACGAGCGGCATCGAAGAGGTGGGCAAGCTGAGCCCTCACGTGACGGACCGCATCTCCATGACCAAGGAGCGCCTCTTCATGTCGTACCCGACGTGGCTCTCGGTGGTGGTGACGGCGGCGCTCACCGTCTATGCGGTGCTGCTTGCGTGCGGGGTGCTCGCAGAGGCCTTCATCGTGTGGAGCAACGTGCGGGGCATCCGCGCAGACGAGTCTGACGACTTTGTCGTTGTCGGCTCGTACTCGCTCTACACTCTAATCCAGGTCATCTGGGCCTACGGCGGCTACTCTTCCGCCATCTTCATCGTCGTGTGCTCGCTTGCGTGGCCTGTTGTCATCGTTGGGCTCATGTTCCTCGTCTGGTACGGCGAGCTGCAAGTGCGCGTGCGCTCGCGCATCTTGCGCTGGGTCTCGCGCCTCGGCACCGTCTGCCTCTTCTTCTTCTTCTTTATCATCTACCTGGACTCCTTTCTCCAGGTCGACTTTCGCGACAGCGATGGCAAGGACCGCGGCATCCGGGGTGAGCCCGGCTGGGCCGTCTTCGTCAATTTGGCTGCCATCATTTTGCTCCTCGTGCTCGCCGAGTGGATCTACGTGCTGCACTACAACGCTGTCTACCTGCTCACCTGGACGCTCGAGCGCGAGTCTGTCCCACTCAAGCTCAAGTGGTACTTTGGCAATGCCAGCATCTTTTGCCGCTCGCTTTGCTGTGTCACGGCGCTCCTCGATGTGCGCGCGCCCTTGCTCTCGGGAGGGACATCCTGGCTCGATGAGATGACACAGAGGCATGAGGAGCACGGCGAACCCCGTCGCGCGGAGGCCTCCTCGCCGCCCGAAGACCGCGCCGGCATGGCAGCGCCCTCAGGCGGGGCCCCAGGCGGGGCCCGCTCGCCGGCGGCGCAGCCGCAACAGCATTACCCGAGCAGCAGCGGCAGCAGCTTTAGCAGTCACACGAGCAGCAATGGCGGCAGCGGTGCCGGCCACTCCGGCCATACCTTCCCCGACGGCGAGGGCATCCAGGGTGCGGCGGCAGCACAGCATTTGCCGCCCGTGGCGCCCCCCGACTCGCCCCTGGCGTTTGAAGACTCCCTGCCACCCAAACCCCGCGGGCGCTACGCCTCCGCGCGCCCACGCAGGTCGCGGGCCAGCGCGCACGACCGCCGCCAAAAGAAGCAAGGATGGCAGCTCACCGATACCGCGCGTGGCGGTAGCACCTTTGGCACCTTGTCCACAGACATGGAGTTCATCCGGGGCAGCTACCGCTTCGCCTGCTCTCGCTTCGGCGTCGCCGTGGGCGTCATGTACGCGTTGATCATCTCGGCGCTCGGCTTCGCCACCTACGTTGTGCCGGTCGTGAGCCAGACCAACGTCTTCAACCTCGATGGCGCCACGACCAACCCGCCTCGGCAGAACATTGGCCTCTCGCTCACTGACATTGGCACGCGGCTGCTGTCTAACCTTCACGGCGTGGAAGTGTCCTGGATCGCTGGCGTCATCTTTCTGGTCATTACTTATTTCGCGCTGCTCTTCGCGCTGCCCATCGTTCTGCACCTGGTCTCCGTTGTCTCTGCCTTTTTCCCAGTCAAGGCCTACCTCGGCAAGCGCGCGCTGCGCGCCATGTGTCACGCCTCCAACCTGGTTTCCGTATTCGCCGCATTTGAGGTCGCCATGATGGTTCTCATCATCTTCTCCTACGATGCGGGCGCCATAATGCTGGCCATGATGGAGCGCAGTGGCATGCACGGCGTTCCCGGCATCTGGGACGACGAGGACCTCTTCGAGGACTGCGCCGCCTACGAGGAGGACGGCCTCTCGCTGGCCATTTGCATCGAGCTTAGTCGCGAGCCTGGCATCATCATGGGCCTCCTCGTCGCCTTCCTCAACATCCCCTACCTGTACTACTTTTCCGAGACCTATCACCGCCACTTTGGCCTCGTGGCAGACGGCCGCAACGAGCAGAGCTATGCCTCCGGCGAGACCACGCACAAGCACCGCGCAGAGGGCTGCGTCGTGTACCTGTGCTACCGCGGCGCGTGTTGCACGCGCAAGTCCTACACCTTTCGACAGGAGAGCGTCGACGAGAATGCCTATTACGTCCTGCAGCGCGCCGACAACTCCTTCATGGAGCAGGTCGACGAGCTCCAGCGCGGCGAGGCCGGTGGCGTCGCGCCGCCCGGCGATGACGCGATCACGTCTCAGGAAGAGGACCCGACCGTGACCGCGTCCGGCTGGCGTTCGCGGCGGCGCAGCCTCGCCGCCAACTTTACGCGCCGCACCGGTTTCCGTCTGCCCTCGCACCACGGCTCCGCCGAGCACCAGTACCACCACAACCAGCAGCAACACCCCTTGCATCAGCACTCGCAACAGCTTCCCGATGCTCGTGCGAGGAGGCGCAGCCATAAGTTCACCTTCACGCGCAGTGCCTCGCAGCCGGCCGCCTTCGACGCCTTGCCAGACTACGAAGCGCGCTCTCCCGGCGCCACCGTCGAAGCGCCACCTCGCGCGAGAGAACGCTTCGCCCGCGGCGCGGCATCCAGCCACTCGGCTGGCACCCTCACGCGCGACGCCCACGCAGACCTCGACGAGGTTGCAAGCGACGACCGCATGGAGAGGGACAAGACCACCACGATGATGCCTGTGTAAGAGTACCAACAACACTTGAAGAGAGGCGTGCTGCCGCCCAGCACAGCCTCGCAGTTATGTAACTAAATCGACTCGTAGATGTGACATGGTCTCATGACGCGATACGAAGAAGAAGCACGAAGCCAAAGAGCCTAACCCGGAGAAGAGAGTGACTTTTTAAAAAGAAAAGTGAGAGTGAGGATCACAAGAAGGAAGAGGGAGAGAGAGAGAGAGAGCGCGCACCGACTAGAAGAAAAGGCGCTTCCGTAGCTCCACGCGCGGGACAGGCACCAACGAAGAGCTGAGCTCGCAGACAACGAAGAGCATGAACAGATAGATACCCTTTGTGTCAAAACAGAGCGAGCGAGCTCGATGCCATCAGCCGTCGAGAACAGCCAGGTCTTCTTATATGGCACTCGAGACATGTGGCAAAGACGAGCCGAGGGGCATGACGAGAGTTTGCCTTGGCCATAGATGAACTCAAAGCGAGGAAAGAGCAATCTGCGGCACTCCAGGCCCCGGACCTACGTTACGGCTCAACCGAGTCCGTGTCACAGCAAAGCTAGCTTACTTGGTCGTTCATTCGACCGTGATACTCGCTCGACTCACACGTCAGGGTCTCTCTTATTGAGGCTCGATTGATGATTGATTGTCTGAGGCTGACTCCCAGTGTCAGTCGCGACTGCTCGCTCAAGGGGCCCGGGCTCGCCCACGGCTGCCCAGAGCGTTGTAAGTCGGCCAGAGATGTGGAGACAAGGCGATGCAATCTCGAAGTGCGCTCACTTCTGGCGGTGCCAGTACAGGCCTCACTCAGCCAGGCGGATCCCACGTCATTAAAGAGTAGGCGCAGGCAGTGCGCCGACTACTTGACCGAGGCGGTCCAGCCCATCAGGCTGCGCCGCGCCAAGCAGATCATCAACCGAGTCCCTGTTTGCCAGCCAGAAGCCTTGGCTCTCTCTCCTCGGCAGAGGAAGCAGTCAGCCACAGGCCCTCAGCGGCACAGGCCATAAATACCCACAGCACGAGACTGAGCATTTCTTTCATTCCTGGTCTGCCGACGGGCCTAAGAGAGTCTGCGCAGTGACGAATCCTCGAATTCCTTGGAACTTCCTTGGCAGTCACAGATGTCGCCATCGTCACCGCGGATGTCGGTTTGATGTCCTGAACCCTACACAGAGCAGGCGGTCGTGGGACCGGCCGGTCACGGTCGTCTCTGACCTCCTCATCCAGTGCATCGTGCGCCAAGTCACAATGACGCGCAGCTGGCGAGCATCTCGCCGGTGGCGGCGTGCACGGTACGCCACGGCTGCCTTGCTGTCAGACCGCTCACTCAGGGGGCTCGGGCTTGCTTGCCCACGACAGCCCAACCCCGCGCCTCCTGCTCGGCTAGAACTTACAGGCTTGCGTGGCACGACGGGGAGACAACAATCTTTGTCTGCTGACAACCCTCGCTCGTAGCGCTGGCCAAAGAAGGAGTCAGAGCCGGTAGCCGCTGACGCCCTCACCGTCGCGGCGGGGGTCGGCCAGGCGACCGGGTCATAGGGCTCGGCCGGCCGGTCATGGCTGTCCCGGACATACGCCACGATCAGGCGGTCGAAGGGCCGGCCCTGTCGGTCCTTCTTCCTTCAGCTTTGGCCAGGCCGCGGTACTGTAGCAGCTGGTGAGCCCCTCGTCAGCAGCGTCGTGCTCAACACCATCCTAGCGGCCGTACTTGGCCTTTTTCCTTGATACGGGCGGCCACAATCCCTCGATGTGGCGCGCAATCTGACTGCGAGGACGCAGCCGTGCAGCTCACCTCGTAGCCGACGAGGCGGTGCAGCGGCGCGAAGGCGGCCTTGCTCGCGTCCGAGCTGGCGGCGCTCGCAGATCACTTCGCGAGGGCCGTCGACCCGTGGTCGACGGCCTGCGGCAATGGCGAGAAACAAACGATGAACTTATCTGCTAGTTGTTGAGCTTGCTCAGCACACGGAGAGACTTTGTCTGTGCAGCTAGTTGAGGGATTGCTTGCCGTCGGCATTTGGCCAGCGGCGCGGCCCTCAGAGGAGGTAGTGAGGGCGGCGCTGCGGCAGGCTTGCAGAAAGAATGAGAGAAGAAGTCACAGGAATCTGTACCCTCTGCCTCTGCTGCTTGCGCAGAGAGCAGTAGAGGGGCGGCTTGCCTTGGTCGGAATCGTCGAAGCGAAGTCGCTCATCTGTGAGGAGGCGGTGCACGTCAATGCGGCGTTTCGCGCAGCGACGTGGTGCAGGCTGCGTCCCGGGCGGAGGTTGCCTCGTTCTCGTCGCCTCGGGGCGCGGATTTGCCTGTACGCTCTTTGCCGTAAGAGCCTTGAGAGTTGATCTACCAGCACACACCAGCGGCACCCTCAGATTCCAGGAGGCGCCCAGGTCGGCCAGGAGCTTGACAGCGGCGGAGCAAAAAAGTTGCTGCCCATGTTGCTGCTGTGGCTGGAGGAGGGCGTGATGACCGAGGGGTACTCCTGGGAGGTGATGTCGCCCACCTGGCGCCAGAGGCGCCTCATCGTGCGGTTACGCTGGCGGCTTTGCTTCCCTCTCGCGCCTCGACGACGGCGGCGGCGGACTGCTAAGACATTAGCGGGTCGCGGCTGGCTCGCGTGCGCGTCCACTCTGCGCCTGTTGAGGGGCGCAGCCTGCGAGGCGGTGTCCACGCTGGTGTAGTGGACGGCGATGGGGTAGCTCGGCCAGAGCGGGGAGCCGAAGTCACCGCTGCTGCTGAGAGCTGAGCTAGATGTCGCCGGGAGGTTCCAGAGATGATCCACTCGATGGGGAAAGCTGCTGGGAGGTGCCAGCGGTCCTGAGATGGCTTGCTCTCGGCGTAGAAGCTTTGAGAGGGGCTGAAATGCCCGCTCGTACTTGATTATTGTGTATCACCTTTGCAACAACCATCCACGGAGTCAAAAAAAAGATTTAATCAAAATTTCTAAGTAAAATTTTGAAAACTAAATGCAAAGAGTGTGGTCTTAAATGTCCATGAGGAAAATATTTTTGAAATAAATTAAAATTGTATATTTGGTATATAAATTCTTAATTTATAATAAATTTGAGTGTTCTTTTTCATGTGTTGCAATTGACAGCTAAAAAAATCTGACTCTAAAGGTCAAGTACGGTGGCAAGGACGGCATTGTGCACGACGCCACTGGCGAGGTGCTCACCGACTACTACAAAACCACGACTTGGCCAAGATTGAAGGGCAAGGGACGGATGGGGGCGGCCCTATGACCGCCTGACCTGAGTGTACGTACTACAAAATCAAATGCCACTCTCAGTCAGTGTGCGATCTTTACGCCGCGGCCCTGCCAGCGAGACTAGTTTAAATACCAGCACTCATTCATATTGGGTGGAATGGAAGAGCGTCTGGGACGCACCGGAGACTTCCGGCCGTTCGCAGGAATCGCCAGCTATGCCAGCTTTGGTGCACTACCTCCTCGCCATCTGTGTGCTCTCCACTATACGCAGTCAAGTTTAAAGCAGCGCGCACCATCCATCTCGCCGCGCACGGCTCTCACAAGAAGGTATTAGAATTTTGTCTGGGTTCGCGTCGCGCGGTCCAAGGAAAACCGTGAGCGACGAGTCAACACCAGCGCCTCACGGGAGTCCCTCTCGGCCATCTTTGAGGGGTCCGCCTCGAGCTCTGGCGACTGCGACAATTAATTTTTAAAACTCACGGCCCGCTCCCAAATCGTCCAAGTTAAATCGACTCCAGGCTTCGCCACGTCACGGGCAGACATGATTGAGGCCATCATATTCGCCCGGGACGCAGCCTGTGCCCAAACGCCGTGCTGATCAATGGATTATCTTTTCTCTCCATGTGACACAGATGAGGTGACTTCGCCAAGACTTTTCCGTCATGGCAAGCCGCCCCGGTCCTTGTCTGAGTGCCACTGCTGTCTCGTCTCGCATTTCCCTGTCCTTTTGCGTGCGACGCAGCCTGCATGCAGTACTTCTTGTCTCTCGCAACACCTCCTCGTCCCACTGAGCTTCCTGGTGTAACCCGCCCCCCGAATCATCAGCTCGGTGGTTGCGCCATCAAGCAATCACTCGCCACCTTGAGAACCAAGAAAAAAGAAGGTTCGGAAATGTGAGTCAGGCTAGAGTGCGCAGCGCATTTCAATCTGAATGTAAGTCCTTCATTAGCGCTAGTCTAGCTTGACGTAGGCCTGGCCGGTGGCCTCTTGGTGCTTGCGCATGGCCTCTGCGGCAAGCTTGCCGTCGGCGGCCTTGAGCATGCGGACCTGGCGGTCGATCTCGCGCTGGCGCTTCTCGAGCTTCCTAAAGCTAGGCGTTTGGCCGTGGAAGGCAAGGTTCTGTTGGCGAAAGGCCTCCTTTTGGGTCAGGAGGCGGCCGTGCTCGTCGCGATACTCGAGTTTGGGGCCCGGGCCATCGTCGATGATGGGGCGGGCGTCAGTGGCTCTGCCTATGACGATACCGGAGTTAGCGGCCTTGTTTGGGTTGAGCTCGCCCCGGGCCTTGAGCCTCTGCAGCGCGGAGGTGAGTCCGCCACCGCCCGGCGCGGCACCAGCCTCGTCGCCCTCGCCGATGAGGGCGCCGTCGCCGAGAATGTCGTGCGAGCGTGGGAGTGTGCGCGCCTTGGTGCTCTCTGCCGACACGTGATTCGAATCGGCCCGTGGCCGCTTGCGACTCACCGGGGCAGACGCCGATTCGACCTGCGCTTCGATGCGAGAGGCAAACTCAGCCGTGCTGGAGAGAACGAAGGCGTCACCGTCGTCCTCACCGCCCTCGATGTGGGCGCCCCGACGACCATCGCCATCGGACAGGTCCATGGCGTTCTCGCGCTCGCGCACGATGCGCGCCGCGAGCTCTTCGGCGGACTCGACCGCAGCGCCCGCGGACGAAGACGAGCTTGAGGACAAGACCGGAAATGTGCCGAGTGCAGCCAGAGACGCGTCTTCGCCCTCCTCGACCGCGCCTACCTTGGGCCCGGGTCGACGCACAGGGCGGCGACGGATGAGCGCGGAGGCACCATCTTCATCATCGCCACCACCCCCGTCGCCGGCGTCACTGTCCCCTTTTTCGGCCGCCTTGTTGTCCTTGTCCTTGTCCTTCTTCTTCTTCTTCTTGTCCTTCTTCTTCTTGTCCTTCTTGTCCTTCTTGGCCTTGCGCTCTTTGCGCGATTTCGAGGCGAGGTCACCGTACTCCTCCACCGTGTAGTAATCCTGCATCTGCTGGAACGTCGAGAAGCCGGCCTGCTGCTCTCTGACCTCGCGCAGCCGCTCGGCCACGACGGCGTCGAGGTCTGCAGGCGTGGCGGCGGCCGTCTTGGCCGGCGCCTTGGGCACGACGAGCGCCCCGCTGTCGAGCCTGCCGCCAGCGCCGAGGACGGTTCGCGGGCCCGAGCTGCGGGCCTTCTCCGGCTTGCTGTTGTCGTCCAGGTCAAGGTTGTCATACTTGTCCAGTACTGCTGTAGATGCCTGGTCCTCGACACCGCTCAGTCCGGGAGCGGACTTCTTCGTTCGCAGTTTGTCGTGCGCGGCCCTGACGCGCGCCCTGGCAGCTAGGCGGTGATCCTCCAGCTCGTCCTCGTCCTCGGCGAGCTTGCCGGACGCCTCGTCGATAAGCGCAGAGTCCTTGAGGGTAAGAATGGTGCCGCCGCCCTCGGCCGCGAGGTCCGAAGCGTCGTGTGCCACGACGACGCCCTCCAAGTCGTCCTCGGCGTGCGCGCGCGGCGCGGCGGCAGCCTTGCGCCGCCGCTGCGGCTGCTGCTCCTTCTTCATGAGGCCGCCACTCCGCGCGAGCCAGTCCGCGGCGCTCTCGCCGTCGCGCTCTGTCTCGTCGCCGAGCGTGCGTCCCTGCAGCTTCGCACGCAGCTGGCGCTGTTTCTGCGCGTGCGCAATGCGGCCCTGGACGTCGAGCTGCTCCTCGCGCTTCCGCTGCTCGCGCTCCTCCAGCTTCCGGTCTCGCCTCGCGGCTGCGCCCTTGCCCCCCTCGCCCGCCGCCGCGTCCACGCGCAGCGGCTTGAGCCCAAGCGCCGCCCTGATGCGGTTGGTCTCCTCCACGGAGCACGAGATCTCGCCATTCTTCTCCGTGACCACGGCCTTGATCGCTTCTCCCTCGGGTCCCTTCTCCGCGCTCTCCTCCCTTCGCGGCGTGGCCGTCCTCAGGGGCTTGAGCCCCAGCAGCGCGCGCACGCGGTTGGTCTCCTCCACGGAGCACGACACCACGCCGTCGCGCTCCACCGTCTGCGCCTTGGGGAAGTCCGCCATCGCGGCCGGGGCGCCCTCGCCTTCTCCTGCGCCCTCGTCTTTGCCGTCCGCCTCGCGCGCCGCCTCGCGCGCGGCCGCCGCGCGCCTTCTGGTTCTGCACGGGCGCGCCGTCCTGGCGCCGCTTCTCCGCGCCGCCGCCGCCGCCGATCCGCGCCACCGTGCACGAGTTCGCCATCGTGCACGAGTTCGCTTCGCGCACATGCGGCACATCTGCAACGCGATGTAACGCGGCCGAGCACTCGAGCAGGCCGCGCGCTCCGGCGCCACGCGGCAGAAGTCCATCCGCCCCACGCTCGCGCGGCGCGGCGCGGCGCGGCGCGGCGGAGGGCGGCCCGGCCCGCGCGGACGGCCGCGGGTCCGGCGTCCGGCCTCGGAGCGCGGCGCAGGGCGCTCGCTGGCAGAGGGGCCTGGGTGGGTACGGCCCGAGGCGGTCCATCTTGACGCTCGGCGGGCTGACGCTCGGCGTGGCGCCCTCGTGCGAGCCGCGGACGATGGACGAGCGCGGGAGAGGCAGGCGGGGAGGCTCCAGAGCGAGGTCGCGGGCGTCCTCGTCGCCAGAGACGCGCGAGGGCGTGTCGGTGGCGAGCGAGGAGAACTTTAGCATCATGAGCTACTCGAGCGGCGTGGCGAGCCGCTTCAGCTACGAGTCCGAGGAGGAGCTGGAGGCGGCAGAGGCAAAGGGCGCGGGTCGCGCGCTGCGGAGGGCTGGCTCTCGGCGGTCTTCGATGCAATCCGCGGCGCGTGGCTCGAGCGCAGCGAGCACGAGGCGCGAGCGTCCCGAAGCAGGCCCTTCACCTCTCGATCCGGAAGTACCGACGGCCAAGATCATTAGCAGCGAAGACGCCGTCCCCAGGCGACAGCATAGACCAAAGAAACAACAGCAACAGCAGCAGCAACAACAGCAGCAGCAACAACAACAACAAGCACTGCCACATCATCGACAAGAGGAAAATATCATCGACGGCCAAGGCCAGCAGGATATCCGGCACGTGACCGAGCCCGCAGCAAAATCTGGTTCCAGCGGCCCAGCGGCGGACGCTGCCGCCAGCCCCGCTATAGCCTCGCCCCCGCCACGGCGTCGTGGCAATTTCAGGTTCCCGACGCCCTCGCCGCGGTCGCTGTGGGCCAAGAGCCCACGGTCGCCGTGGAGCCGCCGGAGCCAGGCATCGAGCGTGTCCCGCAGCTCGCGAAAGCGGCCGCGCTGGACCGTGGCGCGGCTCACCGTTTACCTGTGGCACTTTCTACCCGTCATCGTGCTCGGCCTATGGAGCGTGGCAGAGGTCTTGCGCACGGATGAGGCGCTCGCGAAGCTGAAGCGCCGCGACGTGCTCGAGTGGCGGGACCATGGTCGCGCGGCGGTCCTGCGCAACCGCACCATTGTATACGCGAATGGCACGCTGCGATTCTACAATGGCTCCATGCGGCACGCGGACGGCTCGTGGTTCCACCAGCACGAGCTACGATACGAGGATCTGGCGGAGTGCGCTGCGGACGTGGTGACACCGGATACCAAGTCGGCGCTCGAGACCATTCTCGATGCCAAGGTTGAGAGTGTGGCGAACGCCAACCTCGGCACGCTCGAGCCGTACTGCGGGTTTGCCTCGGACACGCGCTTCCAGTCGTGGAGCGGCATGGTCCAAAGCGAGGCGCCCGTCCTGTACCCGCGCAACGACTCGGAAGTGGTGGACGCGATCCGGTCTATTGGCGACGCCGGCTGCCGCGTGCGGCCCGTTGGCGGCCGCCAGAGCGAGAGTGGGGCCAGCATCGACCCGTTTGACTTGCGCGCCGTGGGCGTGTCGCTCGCGCGGTATCGCGCGGAGCCGGACTCGACCTGGTCCCTCGGCAACCACGCAGCCGCGGACGCCCTGTTGCGCGCCGAACAGCGCGTGCGCGCCGAGGCTGGGCTCACCTTCTTGCACCTCAACAAGGTGCTCCGGCCCGCAGGCTACCACCTGCCCACGCTGCCGGAGACCTGGTCGCTCTCGCTCGGCGGTGCTGTGGCCGGCCTCGTGCCGGGGTCCACCTTTGGGAGCTCGTTCGTGTCCGTGTATGCGACGAGGCTCCGTGTGGCCTTTGCAGACGGGCGCATCGCGGAGATCACTGACCCGCTCGACCTTGCGCTGTGGCGCGGGTCCATGGGCCTGCATGGTCTCATCCTGGGCGTCGAGTTCCAGGTGGAGCACCGCAAGACCTTTTACATGGGCACGCGCAAGACGCAGGTGCACGAGTGGAATCCGTGGTTCCTCGACGCGGCCGTCTCCTCGCTCCTGCCTGGAGCGCAGGGGGGACAGTACATGTTCGACCCGTGGTCCGACGAGCTGGTGGGCGTTGGCTTTGTCACCAAGAAGCCTCGCCAGCGGCTCTATGACCGCGTTACGAGCGGCCAATCGCCAGCCTCGCGCTTTCAGTCGGATGCGGACTGCACGTTTGACGTGGCACGCCTGCAGTGTAACTTTGCCGAGTTCTGCGAGTACCGCTTCGAGTTCGGCGACTTCTTGCCAGCGCACTCGTGCAGACTGCGTCGTCGGCCGGACCCATCGCGCTCCGCGGTCCGTGAGGCGTACGCGGCGCTCGAGCCGCACATCGACCTCGCCGCAGAGGCCGGTCTCCCGGTGACGCCCGCCTCACGACCGGCTGGTCTGGCACAGTGCCACTGGGACCTGCAGCTCGACAAGGTGCTGCGCGCCGCGCAGGAGACTCGCGCGCTAACCAACGACGGGTTCTGGTACCTGAGTGCGCCGCGTACCGTCAGCATGACGTACTTTTTCCCGCTCAACAAGCTCTTCCGAGCGCTGGACATCTACCGCACGCTCGTGCGCGAGCTCGTCATCCGGGATGCGCCTTTCACGATGCAAGACGCGCCGGTCACCTTTCAATTTGTTCGCTTTGAGGAGCGCACGCACGTGCTCCTTCCGCGCAACTCGCCAGCCGGCGACTTCGTCAGCATTCAGGTGCGCGTAGCACCGCCGCGCCATGGCGAAGGGGCGCACTCGTGGCGCTATGCGCTGGCGGAGCTCGAGCAGCGCTGGAAGCTGGCCTTCCCGGACGTGCCGGTGTTTCCGAACCCGGGCCAGGTCTTTGGGCTGCACGTCTTTCGCACAGTCAACGCAACGCGCACTGAGGCGCTCATGGCGCAGTACCGCCGCGTGCGCCGCGTGCGCGAGGCCTTTGGCGTGCTCAAGCGGCACTACGAAGCGCGCCTGCGCGCCGACGCGGCGGCGCAAGAGCCGCCGCGCGGCATCTCGTCCTGGTTCGGCGGCGCGGCACCCGAGCCGGTCTTCAGCTTTGAGGAGGTCTTTGGCGTCGAGGACCCCTCGGCCGCCATGCTCGCCGAGGTGCGAGCCGAGGTGGACGCTGCGGAGACGGACGTGGAGGCGCTGGCGCTTGACCAGGAACACCGGGCCGCGCAAGCGGCTGTGGACAACGAGGACGACTACTTCGGCGATCTGAACCGAGAGCTTTTGCAAGAAGCGTATACTGGGGATCAGATCGAGGACGGCGCGCTGCTCGGCAGCCTGCCAGTCCCGTTCATGGACCCTTACGTGCAGCGCACGCTCTTTGGTGAGCCGCAGCTGGCCGCCTTTCTGCGCTACCGCCAGGCCGTTGACCCGGAGAACCGCTTCTGGTCCGGCAAAATGACGCACTTCTTTCCAAAGCGCCTCAAGTGGACTTTGTCCGGGGTCGACGACCCAGATGCGCTCGCTGAGGCCTTTTTCGTGCTGGACATTAAACAGGCCGAGCTCCGCGCTGATCTCGCCCGCGAGGCACGCAAAAATATGCTTGCCACCGTCCTTTTACTGGGCATGCTCTTCTTCGCTTCCTGGCGCGTCGGCCAGTTCATCATGCGGGGTCGCCGGCGTCGGTCTCGCCGGTCTCGCCGGGGCAGCGATTCGGATGAGTCCGGGTCGTGGTCTGGCTCCGGTTCGGAGGAGTCTCTGTCCTCTGACTCTGACTCTGACGCCTCTTCGGATTCCGGATCTTCCTGACGACAACTTGAAGTGTTGATCTCTTCTGGGGCATAACTGTTGTTGTTGTTGTTGTTGTTGTTGAATGTGCAAAGAAAGGGCTACTTGCCCAACCCCCCTCAAAGAGCAACGGAGTTTGTCCGAGGGAGCCGACACGCGTGCAGACTTGCAACCGTGTGGCACCGCGTTGGAGGTGGTACACAGATCGGTCGTACAGCAGGAGGTCAAAGGCGGCCAGCGCGCGAGCGTCTGGACGCGGTCCCTCATCTCTCTCTCTCTCTCTCTCTCTCTCTCTCTCTCGCCGACGTGATGGCGTCCTTCGTGATGTACCAATGTGAAAAACTCCGGCACAGGACGTGCGAGCAAACGTAGAATCCGGAAAAAGACAGCATTTCGACGTCTCAAGCACATTTCTGTACGTCTGGACGAGCTCCGCTGCTGGCTGCGCTGCGCGCGTCTTGGTGGTGGCAGCTGCCGCGCCCCTCGCCTGCCGCGCCTGCCGCGCCTGCCGCGCCCCTCGCCTGCCACTGGGGTCGTACGTACCTCGACAACCAGGCCAGCAATCACAACTGCACACAAGAATTTTGAAACGTTTCCCATCCATCCCACCAAGGTGCTCTCTCGCGTGCTCTCGCGCCCTCGCCGCGAAAACAAGTGAGCATACCAGAGAGCTAAGAACATACACAGACGATTATACGAATCGATGGCACGCGCGCCCCGGCGGGAGCACGGCACACCCTTAGATGGATCAAAACTCGTCAGAGTAAAGGGGGCGACACTGCGACAGGGCGCGGGGATTCTAATCTCGATCCTTTCGCGCGAAATGTGGGGTGTACATCGCGCACAGAAAAGGTGCGAAGCGTTGATCGTGGAAAAGCGAAGCGCGCCACGGGTTGTAGAAAGCCTCGGTCATTGTGTGGCTAAGGCTTGGGCACGGTCGCTGCGGGAGGGGCACTTGATGTGGAGACAGAGGGCTGAAGCGGCAAGCTCGGTACGTTGCGCACGACCTGGGTCGTGTTGGCGATGACGACCTGACATTGCGCAATGATCGTCGAAAAGTGCTTGGCATCGAGCGAGCTGATGGCATCGAAGATGCGGCGCGGATTGCCCTCGAGAGGCTTGAGGAATGGGTGTTCCCCGATGGCGTCAAGGACCGTGTACGGCGCGGCGCCGCTGTTGCCCGCAGCGGAGGACATGAGCTGGGCAATGTCCTTGGGCGTGCAGAGCGAGGAGGAGAGCGCGAGGCGCAAAAAGAGGAGCGCGGCGTCGCGGTGGTGCAACGAGGCGAGCTTGACGTTGGTGACAGCGTGGCCGGGGACACGCGGGAAGCCCTTGGTGTTGGTAAGCAGGATACAGATACCCTCGACCTCGTCGAGCATGCGGCCGAGGAAGGAGCGGAAGGTGGGGTCTTTGCTGTCGATCTTGTCGCAGCCGGAAAAGAGCAGCAGGCACTTGCGATAGCGCAGCAGCTCAAAGAGGTGCTCCAGGCGGAACTCCTCATCCTCACCCTGCAGAAGCTGCGAGGCGGACTTGTAGGAGCGCATGCTGGAGCCGGACTCGGCGCTGTGCGGGTCGATGGTGCGGTCGCAGAGCTTCTTGACGAGCGTGCTGACCGAGTCGACCTCGTTCAGCCGGATAAGGATTGCGCCCTGCGGGAAGTTGCCGCGGCGCAGCGCGTAATTGATGACGAAGGAGGAGAGGGAGAGCTTGCCGACGCCGGACGGGCCGGTGCAGGCGACGATGCGGCGGGTCATGATGGCCGTGAGGAGGTCATAGGCCTGGACATTGCGGCCCATGAACTCCTTGGGCAGGGCTGCCGAGACGATGCTGCCGCGCCAGAGACTGCGGCGCTCCTCGAGGCGGTCCTGGTCCTCAGGCAGGCCGGCTGCGGTGGCGTCGCCCGAAGGCCAGCGCTTGAGCTCGGCGCGGCCAGGGAAGATGGGCACGTCGTGGTCGGCGTCCTCCGGGAGCAGGAGGAACTTGCTGGCCTGGTTGGGCCGGATGTTGGGCGACAGGGCGGCCGCGGCGCCCGAGGTCTGCGCCTCCTCCTGCGCGCGCACGGCCTGGGTTGCGACCTCGAATGCGCGGCGCACCGTGCCGCCAATGGCGAGCTCGAGATAGAACCAACGCGTAAACGCCTGGGCGGCCGTGTCCTGGATGCGCTCAGCCACCTTGACGCAGACCACGTGCGGGACGCCGGCATCCACAAAGGCGTGACCGGCGAACTCCGAGTGGCAGGCCGAAACGAACGCGAGCTTGACCTTGGACATGCCGCCATTGTTGCCGCTCCCGGCCAGGTCGCGGAGCGTCTTGGTGGCCACCGGGCGTGCGCCGCCGACCTGGTCCTCGAAGAGAAGGGCGTCGCGGCTGCCGTGGCCCGAGTAGTGGATAGCGCGGCTGCGCAGGGTGACCTCGGAGCGCAGGCTGTCAACGGTGGCGAACCCGAAGGAGAGGTTGATGTCGCGCTTGGCGTCCTGGAAGGTCTGCATGAGCATGCGGCGCTCCGCCTCGAAGTCGATGCTGGCGCACGAGGCCGGCTGGCCATCGTTGTCAAAGTGGACGAGCGGCACCGAGAAGAGCACGCTAAGGCGCGGGCGAAAGCCCTCGCGCTCGTCGCGCAAAATGTCGCGCACCATGGGGTGGGTGTCGGCGCCCGGGTTGGGCATGAGCGAGGGCGCAGACTCGGAGTTGGGCCCACCAAAGCCGTAGGGCGAGCTGGCGGCGTAGGCCGTGCCGCTCGAGACGGTGGCGCTGTGGCCTTCCACGGCGCTGCTGGCGCCGAAGCTCGTGGAGCTCTCCATGCGACTGAGCGAGATGGATGAGTCCGAGTCCCACTGTGAGGACGGCCACTGGCCGCGGCGCGAGTTGCCAGTGCTGGGCGTGTCCACGAACTCAGACTGCGCGCGCTCGAGAAGCTCAGGCTCCTCGAGCGACTGCAGGTGCGCGGCCCAGGTGGCGCGCTCGGCGCACGTGGCCTCATCGACAAACTCGCGATCCTCCTTGCGAAGGCCCTTGCAGCCTCGGAGACCGATGAAATGCGGGCAGCGGTGACGCAGCGCGAGCGAGATCTCCTTGCCAGCCACCTCGCCGAGGCGGTTGCCGGAGAGGTCGAGCTCGCTGAGATGCTCCGCCTTCTCCAGCACTTCAGTGAGCGCGCAGACCATGGTGTTGTCGCCGGCGAGGCGGCAGTTGCCAAGGCCAAGCGCGCGAAGACGGGAGTGCGGCGAGGCGAGGCGGCGCAGCAGCACGGCGGCTGCGCGCGAGCCGATGGGCATATTGCTGAGGAAGAGCTCGTGAAGCGTGCCGGCGCACGTAGGCCCGCCCAGCAGCGGCATCGTCTCGTGGTCGTGGTCCTCACGGAAGAGCACCTCGAACATCTTCGTCGGAAAGCCGAGAATGGCGTTGTTGGAGAAGTCGATGCCGCGTACGGCCCACGACGGCGTGGCGGCGCTGGCCACAGCCTCGAGAATGAGCGCGCAGTGCACGTCAGTGAGGTTGTTGCCGTTGAGGTCCAACCATCGCACGCGCAAGCGCGGCGGCACGCCTGCCACCTCGCCGTTCGGACCGCGCGGGCCGGGCGCCTGCAGGAGCGTGAGCAGCGGTAGCAGGTCGCGACCGGAGAGGCCGCCATTGCGGATGGAGAGACCGGCCAGGTTGAGTGTGGCGGCGCGGCGCGACTGCACGGCGCGGGCGACCATGAGAACGTCCTTGCCGCGGCAGAGCACGTTGTCGAGCGTGAGCCAGCGCACTGAGGTGGGCAGCGCGCGAATGACGCGCGCGATCACGCGGATGTCGATGCGCGCATCCGGGTCCGGCGACCCGATGAAGATCAGCGAGCTGATGCGGGGGAAGCGTGCCAGATAGTCGAGAAGGTTCTCCACAAAGAGGTCAGCCGAGCACTTGACGCAGTCGCGCACGCAAAGCGACCACTGCGTGGGCAGACCTGGATCACGCATGGAGTTGCTGTTGACGAAGGATTCCTGCTCCTCGTGCGACCTGATGATGCGGTCAAGCACGGCGCCGAACTGCTTCGTCACGTCGAGGCTGGACGGGATGATGATACCGAGAGGCGCCTCGGGCAGCATCGCCTTGGAAGAGGCGTTGCGGTGGCCCTCGCGCGCGTACGGCAGCAAAAAGCGGCGGCGCTCCAGGAGGTTGGGCATGATTTGCCGGCTCATGTCCACATACCACGCCGGCATGGAGCGCGTGATACCGTCCATCCCAATGGTCTGCTCGCTACGAAGCGGACCAAAGGCGGACTCGTCCAGGTCAAAGCCAATCTGCTTCGCCCACGAGGTGATGTAGCGGTGCGAGAGGTTGCGCAGCCGCGAGTCGACCTCGTCGGGCGGCGTAGGGTCCACGTCGGCACCCACGAGGCCGCGCAGCCAGAGTGGCGGCCGGTACGCCTTGCCCGAGGAGCCGGCGGTGGAGGCGAAGAAGCGCTCGAGCGTTTCAGCAAAGACGGACCGCGCGCCGGCCTCCTTGGCGGCGTCGTGCGTCGACTCGAGGGAGATGCCCCAGTACTCGGCGGCGCGGAGCTGGAGCGCGATGCAGATGAGGGACTGGAACTCAAGCGAAGCCTGGATGCGGCCCCAGGTGCGCAGCATGTCGGAGCTGCCGGCGGCGCGGCGCACGTCATCGATACCGTCCTCGAATCCGAGCGCGATGAGCACCTCCTCGACGCGCTCGTGCAAGGCCGAGTCGCTTGACACGTTGCCGTTGCCGCCGAGCCCCAGGCCGAGCTCCACGACCTCGTGCAGCGCGCAGTCCGCGATCTGCGGGCGGAAGATCTCGCTGCCAGGGCACTCGGCGATGGCCGCCAGCAGGCGGCAGAGCTCGGCCTGCATGACCGAGAGCGGGTACGAGAGCAGGCGCGCCGCCGTGTAGACGCACGTGGTGGCGTTGGGGATGAAGTTTTCGGCGAGGCGTTCCCAGCGCTTGCCGATGGCGACTTCCTTGGCCATGCGCCCGTAGAAGCAAGTCAGCGTGCGCACCGCCTGGAAGACCACCTCGATCTCGGTACCTCCCGGGGGGTCCGCGAGCGAGCACGGCCGGTGGACATTGGCCTCGAGGTCCTCGGGCAGGCCAAAGCGCACGCGAATGATCTCGAGCGCGTACTCGATGCCACCAGCGAGTGCCACGCGCGTGGCCGCGTCCAGGGAGGCGCTCGCCATGTTGCCGAGAGCGGTGGCCGCGGCGAGGCGCAGCTGCATACGAGCCGTCTCGCTGGCCGAAGGCGTGCCAAGGGGCGCCACGGAGGCGTCGTCGGCGGTCTGGCGCAGCACGCGGATAATCACTTTGGCCACAGACTGCTTGGCCAGCTCCTCGCACGTCTCGCGGCCCAGCTTGCTCAACTGAAAGACGGCCTGCACGGTAAAGAAGGTGGTCAGGTCGTCCTGGGCGCGGCACAGGCGGGTGAGCGCCTTGGCGTGCGTGACGATCACCTCCCAAAGGTCGCCGCCGTAGTGCGCATCCTCGGGCGCCGCGACGCCGCCCTGGCGGCTGCGGCGCTTGCGGCGCTTGCGGCGCGCCAACGCCTCGGCCATGTGCATGAAGGTGGCCGCCAGAAAGCGCAGCTCCTCGCGGCGTTCACGCGACTCCGCAGACAGCGCATCGTCGTCGACGCCGGCCTGGTGCTGGCCGGCAAGGCGGCCGAGCACGCCGTCCATGTCGTCGCTGCTCGACGTGCTGGGCCCGGCGCTGCTGTCCTCCGAGAAGACCTGGTGACTGTGACTCGAGGACGAGGTATGCACGCTCGGGCGGCGAAGATGCTTGGTCGCGGACATGGGCACCGCGGCGGCGGGCGCCGGCCCGTTCAGAACCGACTCGGGGCGCGCCATGGAGTCCAGCACCTCGGTGGCCGCGTTCACAGCGCCGGTCGCCGATGAGGTCGAGACGCCCGAGCCGGAGGCCACGGAACCGGCCTCGTTGGTGGCATCGCCGGCCGCGGCGCCCTCCGCGCCGGGGCGCGCACCGCCGCTCTCGCTGGCGCCCGAGGTGTTGGGGTCGCCCGAGGACTCGCTGTTCTCGCGCACCACGACGGTGACCTTGCTCTCGCCGACGCCCGAGAGGCAGTGGCTGGCAAGCTTGCCGAGCACGCGCGGCGCGTCGAGCTCCAGCAGCTTGCGCTCGCAGATATCCAGCGAGGACCAGATGGCAAGCGCGGCGGCCAGGCTGGTGCGCGTGGCGGGTGCCAGGCTCGTGCGGTCCGTGACGCTAAAGGCGGCCTCGACCGTGCCGCTGCTGACGAGCTTGCCGACGATCCAGCCGACCGTGACGAGGTCGACGTCTTGATAGGCAAAGGGCACCGCGCCGCTGATCTCCCCGATCAGCGCAGGCGCGGCGGCCGCTGAGAGCCAGAAGACGGCGCGGGACGCGTGGTAGATGGAGATGTCGTCGCCCTTGCGAAAGATCGTGGCCAGCATCTCCAGCGCGCCCTCCTCAACGAGTACCTGGTGGGCCTGGACGTACTGGCAGAGCACCGAGACGGAGTAAATAGCGAACTGGCGCGCCTCACTCCAGGCCCTGAGCGTCTCGCGATGCTCCTCCTCCGGGCTGAGCGGCGCATCCTTCGCGTCCCCGTCCCCGTCCTGGCGCTGGCGCTGCGTGTCCTCGTCGCTGGCCGCGCGCGAGCGGCGGCGGCCCTTGGCGTCGCGCGCGATCTTGGGCTTGGGCGCGAGGCAAATCTCCAGCAGGAGGCCGGTGACGGTCTCGGTCATGACCGGAACCCATTCGCCGACCTGGTCCTCATCCGAGAGCGTGCTAACGGACGCCAGGCGCATCGAGTCGCGGTAGGCGAGGATCATGCAGAGGTTGGCGATGGCAAGCGAGGCATCGCGCATCATGGACGCGCAGCCCTCGCGCTTGTCGCCGGGCCAGGTGGGCACCGCGCAGCAGTAGCAGCGGTCTCGCACGAGGACGCCGCAGGCAGCAACAATGGTCTCCAGCACGGCCGTGAAACTGCGGGCAACGAAACGCGGGTCGAGACGCGGGTCACGCTCGCTCGAGGCGGCCGCCGAGGCGGCCGCCGCCGCCTCGGTAGTGCTGAGCGAGGAGGCCGACGTCGGCATGCGGTCGTCCTCCTCCGAGCCCATGGAAGGCCGGCGCCGGCGATGCACGGCCGCGCGCGCGGCGATGGGCCGCGACTCAAGCGCCGACCCGGAAGAGTGCGAGCCGGAGTCGGCGCCGCGGCCGGCAGAGCGGTCCGTGGCGCTGGCCGAGGCGCCGCTGGCCACGATGCTGGCCGCGGCACCGTCCGTGCTGACCCAGGAGCCGGAGACGATGGCGACGAGCGCGGTGGCGACAGCGTGCTTGAGCTTGAGGTTCTGCCTGCAGCGCGAACTCTCAAAAAGCGTGGCGAGCGTGCTCATGGCGCCCTCCTGGTAGGCATTGAGGCGGCTCCAGGTGCGCAGCTCGGCATTCTTCTCGCAGTCGCGCACGAGGTAGGAGAGCGCGCGCGCCGCGTTGAGCTGCGCCTGCTCCGTGCCGCCGCGCAGCGCGGCCAAAAACTCCTGCGTGCTATCGGCAACCCCATTGGATAGGCCGTACGAGGTGTTGGCGGCCGCAAAGTGCTCCTCGGCCTCCCTTTGTGAGATGGGCGGCAAGCCGGCCTCGACGCGGGCCTTGAAGAGCGCCGTGTGGTCGATGACGGCGAGCAGCTTGTCGTTGAGAAGCAGGAGATCGCCGAGAATGGCGTCCTCGGGCGTCTCGCAGATGAGGTTGTAGATGCGCTGCCGCAGCAGCATGCACTTCTCCTCCGTGAGGCTAGCATCGTCCAGCGCGGAGGCGGCTTCGTCGCGGTCGGAGTTGGCGAACACCTCGAGCTGCGCGTTGAGCTCCATGACGTCGGAGCGCAGCTGCTCGAGGCGCTCGCGCAGCGCCTCGGAGGACTCGGCAGCCACCTCCTGCTCGACGGCCTGGCTGAGCGCCGGCGCCATCGCGATGTCGACTTGGCGCAGCGAGCTGACAGCGGCGAGAGCCGCGGTGTCGGGCGAGGCGGTCGAGGCGGCCGAGACGGCCGAGGAAAGCGTGGGCGCGCTCTTCTTGGTGTGCTGTAGCAAGTTGTTGATGCGCGAGCTCATCTCCGTGGTGAGGTCGACGGCCTCGGTGAGGTGACCCGAAGCGGGTTGCGCCGAGCGCGAGCGCAGCACCGGGACGGACTGCGCGTGCGTGAGCGGCGGGCGTTGCGCCTGATCGGCCTGGATGGCGCCGATGAGCAGCGCGCGCGGGTCGGCCGCAGGCGCCGCCGGCTCGGGCTCGGAGTCGGACGCCGGAGAGGCCGGCGTGAGCGCATCCGACTCACGGCGCAGGGAGCGCAACAGGCGGCGGCCGGGCTCATTGTTGGCCTCGCGCAGCATGTTGAGGCCCAGCCCGCGGTCGATGGTGCGCGCGATCGTCTCCGCGATGCGCGGGGCCTCGCCATCAGTTTCCGTGCTGGTATGCGACGGGGAGCGGCTGGCGGAGGTGAGCGTGAGGAGCGACTCGCTGGAGCTGGAGCTGCTGGCCTGCTTGGACTTGAGCAGGCTCATCTTGGAGTGCACGGGCGTAATGATGGCCGGGCGCGCGCGGCGCACGCGGCCGAGGCGCGAGCTGTCCCAGACAAAGGAGTCGGTGCCGAAGTTGACCGAGACGCGCACGCAGGGCGACCGGATGCCGATCACAGGGAAGAGGTTGGCACCGGCCGGGATGGCCTTGAGGTCGCGCTCGCCGTGCGCCACGCGGAAAGCGACGCCGAGCAGCTTGCCGTTGCGCGTAAAGAAGATGTGGCGCTTGCACGGGTCCCAACCGCAGCCGATGACGTCGTTGGGCTCAAAAGTGGGGCAAAACTGGCCGCCGGCGGTGCTGGCCATGCTGGCGGCTGAGCCGGCAAAGAGTCGGCCGTTCGAGTGCAGCGCCCAGGCGCCCGGGTTCCAGCCTGGGTAGTTGATGCGGTCTGGCGTATCCGCCAGTTCGAGTCCGATGGCCAGCTCGCAGCCGACCTCGAGGCGCGCGAGGCGCACCTCAAAATACAGAATTTCTTGGTCCTCGCCGGTGCCATCCTCGTCCTCGGCCTCGGTCTTGTCCTCCTCTGGGTCCTCGCCCTCGAGCACGGCGTCCAGGCCTCCAGAGCCGTCCTCGCTGTTGCCCGTGAGCTCGCGGCGCTGGCGGCGGCGCCTCCGCTGCTGCTGCTGCTGCTGCTGCTGCCTCCGCTGCTGCTGGACGGGCCCGACCTTGGGCGAGGCGGCGGAGTCCTCGTCCTCGTCGTCGAAGTCGCGGTCCAGGTCGCGGTTGCGGTCGCCGTCGCTGCCGCTGGCGCCACTAGCGCCGTGCGAGGCGAAAGGAAAGCCGTCGTCGCCGCAGGCTACACAGTGCGTGCCGGCCGGCCACTTGGCGCGCTCGCAGGTGGTGATGACCGTGCCGCAGGGCGCAACGCGAGCCGCGTTGGTCTCGACGCCGCGCGCCAGCACGAGGCGCGTGGGCCCGCCCTCGCTCAGCAGCGCGCCGACCGCCGAGGCGAGGCGCGACGTCATGCGGGGCAGGGGCAGCGCGCCGGCGCCGCTGGACCCGTTGCCTTTGCTGTCGCGCCTCACGCCGCTGCCACTGGCGCCGCTGCTGCCGGACCCTCCGCTGCTGCTGCGCGCCGCAGCTCCGCCGCTGCCGCCGCCGCCGCCGCCGCCGCCGCTGCCGCCGCCGAGGCCGGCCTCGTCCCGGAGCGCCTGCGCCCGGTGGTCTGCCGCGAGAGTGGCCGTCCGCCACACCCCGCCGCCCACCAGGCCGTCCATGCCGCTGTCCTGCGCGTAGGCCGCCTGCCAGGCGCGCTCGTACGCCGCGCCGCTCTCCGCCGCGGCCGCGTCGCCGGCCGCGCGCGCGCCGCTGCTCGAGCGCCACGCCGCGCGCTCCGCCGCGCGCCCGCCTCGCGTCCGCGCGCCCTCGCCGGACGCCTGCCGCATCGGCCTGGGCGGGCAGGGGCGGGCGGGCGGCCAGGGCGGGCGGGAAGCAGAAGCTAGCTTGCTTGCTTGCGCCGCCTGCTTGCGCCCAGTGATGACCAGCCTCGGCTCCGGGAAGGCCAGGCCCCGCGCGCCGCCGCCGCCGCCGCCGCCGCCGCCGCCGGGGGGCGCGGGCGGGGGCGGGCGGGCGGGCGGGCGGGCGGGCGATGCCGCGCTCCCTCGCGCGCGCGCGCTGACCGCGCGCGGGCGAGGCCGGTGGAGACGAGGCGAGTCGCGAGCGCGCGCCGCGCGGCCGCCGCCTCCTCGTCTCGAGTTTGCTGGTCTTCCCCTTCTCGCCTCTCGCTCCCTCCGAGTCTCCTCGCCAGCCTGTGCTTGTTTCCCTGACTGACTGTCTGTCTGTCTGTCTGCCTCTGTGCTGTCTGTTCCTCTCGACTTGGCCTGCTTGCCTGCTTGCTTTGCTTTGCTTTCTTCCTCCCTCCCTCCCTCCCTCCCTCCAGCTCGCGCGCGAGCGCGGGCTCGGCCCGCACCAGCGCCTCCCCCTCAGACACACAGCCGCCGGCCTGGGTTTGCTTGCGCCCTGTGTGAGGGGCGTGCGGCGCCTTGGTCCAGCGACGCCGCGCCGCGCGCTGCTAGCCGGAGAGGCGCGCGCCGACCTGCCTGCTCCGCCCCAAGCTGCCCCCGCGCAGGTGCCCCCGCAGGCGGGCCGGCCCCCTCTCACGCAGTAGGGCTGGGGGTGCCTGATCCAGAGCGCCGTGGGGGAACGTCACCGAGGATGCTTTGGCAGGGGCGCGTCGGCTTTGCGTGGTGGCCCGCTGTGTACCGCAGATATGCGTCGTGCTGCGTGCGCCGCTTTGCGCGTGTGGCTCAGAAGCTCCACCGTGCTGCTCGCAGGCCTCCCACAGACACCGTGCTGGAGCGCCGCGGACCTCGGAGGACGAACGAGCGTGCCACGCTGCGCCACCGAGGCCCGAACATCCCGCGCGCAGCCCGCCGGATGGCCAGCGTCCGCTGCCGCAGCCCTCCCTCCGCCTGCGCTCGGGAGCCCGCGGAGGGTGGCGTGAGGGCGCTCGCGGTTCACAGAGCGGCGGCCAGGGAGCGCGCGGTGTCTCCTCCAACAAAAGCCCACTTCAGCAGACAGGGCTGCCCGACCCTGGCCGCCAGAGCCACAGGCTAGCTTGCCCGTGGCTCAGCCTGCCAGGCCGGGGCAGCCACACGCCACGGTGGACGGTGCCTGGCTGAAGCGGCCCGTGGCTGACTGACAGAGACCAGCCAGATGATTATTATTTCTGGTTGCTATCCGTGGCCGCCCGACTCGAAGTCGTGGTGGTCGATCGTTAGTTGGCCAGTGACAGTGCCAAAGCCAGGTGGCTTTGCTCCACGCCGCCAGCCACCCGCCAACCATGGCAACCGAAACGCCACGCCGACAGCGTAGCAGCGCAGCAGCGCAGCTCCAGCAGCACGGCAGCCCGAGCGCAGCACGCGGCCGGCTCGTGCTGCAGCGACGACGAGGGCCAGCTTGCCCGCGTTACACCGGGCCGCCGGCCTCGGCACCGAGGGCGCAGGCGTCTTGGACGCAACAGCCGTCCACAGTGGGGCGTCAGCTGCGGGATTGTGCTGGACTGCAAGGTCTTCACCGCCTATCTTCCGCCACGCTGCGGGCCGCCCGTGGGCAGCTTTGCTGTTGACGCGGGGGCTCGGCTCGAGTCGCAGGCAGCTTTGGCGTTGCGCGCGTCGAGTCTGCTCCTGCACGCTGCCCGCCGCCCGCCTTTCGCGCGTCTGCAGTGCAGTGGCTGGCGCTACTTGCCGGTGCTGGCCCTGTCTTTTGCGCTCGGGCGCCCGGCGGGATCCGGAAAATGCAGTTTCCGTCGCTCCGTCTCCTGGGGCACAACTTGCGGGGCGGCTCACATGTCAAAGCTCGCGCGCGCCGCGCGGCCGCCGCATTCTCACAAGCTCTTCCTTGGCCCTGACTGGCTGGTCGCGCCCCCTGTGCAAGCTGAGCTGAGCTGCGCTCTCACCTCACAACTGTCACAGGAATAAGACGGTGAACGGCCCGCCGCCGCGGCCGGCGCGCCTATCCTGGGAAAGGGCTGGCAGCGGGACAGTGAGGCGCCGCTGGCCGTGGCAGGCGGCGCATCGCTCGCTCACTCGCTCGCACAAGCGAGGCCACGTAGGCCCAGTCGTGACCGTACCGCAGACGCCGCCAGCCAGTCAGTCGCACCGTTCGCTGCCTTGGGCCTACTCCCAGCCCGGGCAGGCGGTCATCCACCAGCCACGTGGCCAGCCAGGTGAATGGCCAGCTAGCCTAGCCGCTCGCCAAGACCGCAACGACTTCCTTGCCTCGCTGCAATGGCTGGCCGCGAGCCAGGCGCTGGAAGGCTGGCGAATGCACGGCGACGCGCAGCCAACAGAGGCGCCGCCTGGTGAGTTCAGGTTGGCTTCCAGCCTTCCACGCCAGCCAGCTGCCAGGCACGTCGCATCGTCTCGTGCCTTGGTGCCGCGTCGGAGCCTGCCGCCGGCGCCGGCCGGCGCGGGGCCCGCCGGTGGCGGTCGGTCGGTCGGCGCCGGTGTGCCGCACGCGCCATCCCGCACTTCGTCGCTGCCCCCTCCCAAGGCCCCGCCCCCGCATCACGTGGGAAGGCTTCTCAGTGCACCACAGCGACGTGGCTGATGGGACCCACTCCCCAGCACTTCTACACTGTGGACGCCTGCTCCTTCATGACGATCCTGGAGCGTCGATCCAGCGCGGAACGCGGGGAGAGGCCCGGGCCGGCCCGGCCCCGACTTCCCCCATTTCGTCCGCGCAAGGAAGGAGACAACGAGCGAAAACGCCGTCTGCCGCGGATCTGCCGCGGTGATCCTCTCCGACTCGGACGTCGAGTTGGAGCGAGCAACTCGAGCAAGGCAGGGCAGGGCAGGGCAGTGCGGCCGCCGCGGCGCGGCGCAGAGACCGCGACGCTCGGCGGCGGCGGGGCGCGCGACGCGCTGGGATAGGATAGGCCGGGCCAAGGCGGCTGCCGAGGCGCGCGGCGGCTTCGTTCGGCCGGTGGCGGCTACTACGCTCGCCTCCTCCTTCGCTCGCTTCGGCCGCGCAGAGAAAGGCGCAGCTGACGTTGGAGGCCACGGCCGCGCCGTGAACAGGGAGGGGCCGCGACGGCGCGCGCGGCAAGGCAACAGACAGCCGGAGACGGAGAGCACAGCTCGCCAGACGGCGCGCTCGTCGTCCAGGGCAGCGGCTCGAACAGGGCTGCTCCAAGACCATGGCGACGCCCATTCCACCCGTGGTGCGCGACGCCGGCGGCGCGAACCGCTCTGCGCAGGGCGGCGACTCGAGCAGCAAGTACTTTGACACCAAGCGAGGGGAGGTGAACGAACTCAAGGCGCTGCTGCGCAACCAGGCGGTGGAGCGCGACCCGCGGCGCAAGCGAGAGATCATCAAAAAGGTCATCGCGTACATGACGCTTGGCATCGACGTGAGCTCGCTCTTTGGCGAGGTCGTGATGGCGAGCGCCACCACGGACATTGTGCTCAAGAAGATGTGCTACCTGTTCCTGTCCACCTACGCGGCGAGCAACGAGGAGCTCGCGACGCTGTGCATCAACACCATGACGCGAGACTGCCAGGACAGCGACCCGCTCGTGCGCGGCCTGGCGCTGCGGTCGCTGTCCTCGCTCGGGCTCGCCACCGTCATCGAGTACCTCCTGCCCGTGCTCATCAAGGGTTTGCGCGACCACGCCGCCTACGTGCGGCGCAACGCCGTCGTGGCCGTGCTCAAGCTGTACACCCTCGACAAGGGTGTGGTTGTCGAGAACGGTCTGGTCGATATGGTTCGAGGCATGCTGCGCGACCCAGATGCCCAGGTGTCCGCCAGTACCCTCATGGTGCTGGGCGAGATGCAGCTCGAAGAGGGCGGCCTCGAGCTCGACCGCGACCTCGTCATTCACCTGCTGAACCGCATCCGCGAGTACAACGAGTGGGGCCAGGGCTTCATCCTGCACCTGCTCGCCAGGTACAGACCCGAGTCCGAGGAAGAGACCTTCCAGATTATGAACGTTCTCGACGGCTGCTTGCGCGTTGCCAGTAGCGCCGTCGTGCTCGCCACCACCAAGATCTTCCTCTTCTACGCCGAGTCGCTGCGGCACATCAAAGACCAAATCTACGCGCGCCTCAAGCAGCCCACGCTCACGCTCATGGCCAACCCGAGCCCGGAGATTCGCTTCTCCGTGCTCAAGCACGTCGAGGTCATGGTCACGCGCTGCCCAGGGGTCTTCGACTCCGAGTTCAAGCTCTTCTACCTGCACTACAACGAGCCGTCCCCGCTCAAGTTCGTCAAGCTGCGCATCCTGCCCGAGCTCACGAACGAAAACAACATCCACGAGCTCGTCCACGAGCTCACCGAGTACGTGCAGGACGTGGACTCGGAGATCTCCAAACGGGCCATCATCGCCTTCGGCCGCATTGCCGTCAACATCCCCGGCGGTGCCGACGGCATCATCAACCAGCTGCTAGAGTTCATCTCCAACATCGACATGGAAACCGTGCGCACCGAGGCCGTCATCGTCATCAAGGACCTGCTGCGCAAGTACCCGGACCGCAGCGCCGACGTGCTCCCGGCGCTCCCGCGCTGCCTGCGCCTCATCGAGAACCCGACGGGCAAGGCCGCTGTCGTCTTTTTGCTCGGTGAGTTTGGCTCGCACATGCGTCAGACGCCCTACCTGCTCGAGTCTCTCATTGACGCCTACGACGACGAGACCTCGGTCGAGGTCAAGACCGCGCTCCTCATTGCCTCCTGCAAGGTCTTCTTCCAGCGCGCCCCGGAGATGCACGCCATGCTCATGCAGCTCCTCACCACCATGCTGAACGACACCAGCGACACCAATCTGCACGATCGGGCGCTGCTGTATTACCGCCTCCTGCGTCACGATGTCCAGGAGGCTCGCCGTTGCATCGCCTGCCCCAAGGACCCAGTCTCTGAGTTCGCCGAGGAAAGGCTCTCCGGCCTCAAGCAGCAGCTCTTCACCGAGTTCAACTCACTCTCCATCCTTTACGATAAGCCCGCCGAGCAGTTCATCGACGACAGGCATCTAGAGACCGTCGCGCTACCGCAGCTCACTTTCGCAACCTCCGCGCCGCCCGCGTCCGCTCCACCAGCGAGCGCCGACGCCGGATCGCACGCCGCACGCGCCGCGCACGCCCATGATGACCTCCTGGGCGGCTATGGCGGCGGCGGCGGCGGCGGCGGCGGCGGCGGCGGCGGCTACGACGACGCCGGCGCCTCCTCCTCGCGCCAGCCATGGGCTCTCCAGGCCAACGTTAGCATCGACCAAGGCACCTTCCAGGCCATGTGGGAGGCCTCCGAGCCCGCCGCTAGCCTTGACCTCTACCTGGCGTCCTGCCCACCCGCCGAGGAGGTTGAGAAGCTCGCCGCCGAGAATCGCATCTACTGCATGGCCTCCGGCGACCTTGGCCCGGCCCTCAAGTTCTTCTTCTTCGGCCGCGACTCTGCCAACGTGCTGCATCTCGCCGAGGTCCAGCTTGACAAGGCCTCGTGCCAACTCACCGCAACCATCAAGAGTGAGGATCCCGCTGACGCTCAGACCTTTGCCGACTCCTTCATGGCCAGCCTCGGCTCGCTCCTATGATCAGAGACTACAACAACAACAACAACAACAACAAAAGGAAAAGTAAAGAACATAGGGTACCTGGTACCACCACTTACACATTATGACACCGACGATAAACACTGACAGAAACATGCGTCAACTCACGTACTACCACCAAATGCGCGCAAGGGAGAGAGCACCTGCAGGCCCACCCGCAGAAATGACGCACGAGAGATCGCGTCCTCCTCATCCTCCGCCCGAATCAGGTGGTCTCGCGCCGCCGCCAGCAGCGCACCTCCCTCGCCGCCACCGCCGCAGCTTGCGCCCGCGCGCACCGCCGAAAGCCCCTCGTCCCAATTGACAGCGCCCAGCGCGCGGACGGCCTCATCCACGCTCGGCGCGCAGGTTGCCGCCAAGCTGTCGTAGACCGCCGACAGGGCATGGCTCAGCTCGCGCACAGCCAGAGCCGCACCCATGTGGCACATGAAGTCATTGTACGTCAGCAGGTAGCCCAAGGAGACCGGCGCGAGGACCTCGAGTGCAAGGTCCCGGGCAGGCGCAGGCAGGTCTTCGCAGACCCGCTGCTGCAGGCGCGCCACAGCCTGGGCGTCCACGCCGGCGGCGCTCGCTGCACCGGCGGTCTCTGCGCCGGCCTCTGCGCCGGCCCGCTGCTGGCTCGAGTCCGCGAGCAGCAAGAACGCCTCGGCCAGCCGATCGTACAGCACGGGGCTGCGCACGCTGCAGCGCGTCACGAGCCGCTCGGCCTGCTCTTGTGGCGAGCGTTCGCCCAGCTTCTCCGCCAGCACGTTCGCCAGGAACCCGGCTGCCGCGGCATCGCCCTCGCCGTCGTCCGCGTCGCGGGCGCCCGCCGTGTCCCCCGGCCGGCAGTTCGCCAGCTCCGCCACCGCCTCCTCCAGCACCTGCGCGATGCCGTGCCGCACCAGGAAGGCCTCCGCGCCACGCAGCGACCCGCCGCCTGCGCCCGCCATCGCAGCGGCGGAGACGCCACGCACGCACGCACGCGAGCGCGCGCGCTCGCGCCCGGAGCTCGACAGCGGCAGCCTGAGCTCGCTCGACCGCGGTGGCGGTTTTGGCCTGACAAGCGACCAAGCCCGCCGCAGGCAGGGCCCGCCCAGGCGCCACTTGACCGCCCACCCAGCTCGAACCTAGACTTGCACTGGCAGTGCACAGCACTGGCAGACTATCCGGTAGTAGACCATTTAGGACGGCGGCCGGGCCAGCTGAGCATCATGATGCCACGCGCACAGGCCGTCGCCACAGGTGGCTGACTGGCCGGCCGGTCGCCGCCATGGTCGCTCGAAGCGCGTGCGGAAGAGCGCGGCTGATCGGTGGATGGATCGGAGGTGTGCGCTCAACTTCACCCGGGCCCTGGCCACCATTATCATCCTGGCGGCAGCCTCGGCTGGCCTCGTCGAGGCTCGGGCAGAGCACGCTGCCACGGCGCGACGGTACGCAGCATGGAGCAACAGACGCTCGCGGTACGTGGGCGCGAGCACGGTTCACAGGTGGTCGAGTCGGCAGGCGCAGGAGTCGTGGCCTCCGGTGTGAGAACTGGCAAGCGGCGGCCGAGGGCGCCCGCGGCGACGCAGCTGGACGGCTTCCTATTGCTGGAGGCGTCCGGGGCGGAGTTTCCGGATGAGGCGACCAGGGTCAAGCTGGTCAAGAGAGGGCTGCGCTCCGCGGTGTGCGAGGACCTCGCCTTCTTCGGCCGGCTAAGCGCGGCAGATCTTGGAGAGAATGAGCTTGACATCGCGCAGCTGACCAACCTGCATGCGCTCGAGGAGCTGCGCATGCCGGACAACAAGATCGCTTCCATCTCCTGGTCCGCTGCGCGTCCCTTTCCAATGCTCACGGTGCTTGACCTCTCCTTCAACGCGCTTACGCCCGAGGCGTTGGCGCAGCTCGCATCCCTGGAACGCCTGCGCGAGCTAGACCTCACGTGCAACGAGCTTACGCGCCTCCCGGAGAACATGTGTGCCTTCTTGGCGCTCGAGCTCCTCGTCCTCTCCGATAACAAGCTGCAGGACCTCGACAGCCTCAGATGGCTGTCGGAGGCGCCGCGACTGCGCGAATTAGACCTCTCGCACAACAAGGTGGCCTCCTTCCCGGAGGACGTTGACTTTCCCTCGCTCGAGTGGCTCAGCCTGGTGGGTAACTGCATCCACACGCACCAGGACCTCGCCCCGCTCACGCAGGCGCCCGAGCTCGTCCAAGTGCTCTTGTATGAGAACCCAATTACCGCCCAGGGCCGTGCTGCTCCTCGCCGCGCGCACGTCGGCAGCGCCGGCGGCGCCGGCGGCGCCGGCAGCGGCAGCGGCCCGTCTCACGAACCGGGCGCAAGCCGATCGTTCTCGCACTCGCAGCCTCGTGAGGTGATCAACGTCGTCACAGACGCGCCCGATCGCCGCTTGCATCAGCGGGGCCCGACTCCGACGCGCGGCATGTACGCTGGCTTCACAGTCACCAAGGTGGCCGAGCTTCGCATGCTCAATCCGCGCGAGTGGAAGGAGCGCGGCCGCCGTTTGCTGGAGGATGGCGAGAGCGTTGTCACGGCCGAGTCCAAGCTCGCGCTGCAGTCCTTCGCGGACGAGGCCTGCGCTTCGCAGGACTCCACAGAGGCAGACCGGGAGGCCACGGAGGCCAAGGAGGCCGGCGCGGGGCCCACGACCGCTGCCAGCGTCTTCTTAACGGAGCCTTCGCTGCTCGGAAGCAGTGCTGCGCCGCCCTCCGTGGCCCAGCAAGTCCTGCCTGCCGCGACTGCGACTGCGCAGGGCGGTGGCGATGAGGGCCCGGAGGACTCGGACGACCTCGAACTGTCTGCAGGAGCAACCACGGCCCAGCTCCGCGCGCAGTTGGCGCTCTTCCGTCCACCGACCGATGCAGAGGCCCGGCGGGCGCGGCCCAAGCCAAACCCAGCCGTGGTAACCTCGGCCACCTCCGCGCTGCGGTATGCGCTCAAGCACCCGCTCACCGTCCACTCGGAGGACCTGCGTGGTGAGTCGGAGGATGAGGCCCTGCTGCGGCTCACCAAGCAGACGTGCTCTGGCAAGCTCAAGCTCAAGCCGCCAGTCGCCGCAGCGCAGCCAGAGGCCCGCGCCGCCGCCGCCGGAAGCAAGCTTCCTCGCGGCGGGCGGCGTCCTCGCCTCAAGCGCAAGGACAAACAGCTCATGGACAGCATCGAAGCCGTGCTCAACCGCATGGACTTTACGGACGCCATGGCTGACCAGGCCGACGCCCTCGACGAGGACGGCCACGACGCAGACGAATCCGAGCGCGCCGTGAACGGGCTCATGTCCATGGTCACCCAAGTCATGCACGATTTCTCCTAAAACATAGAAAAGAGGACGCTTGTTCAAGTTGGCACGTTTACTGTTCGTCTGGTGCCTTGCCCTGTCCATAACTACTGCGACCGCCGCGCAGGCTCACGTGGCGGCACGCGCCACTGTAGCCTAAACCAACAACAACTTGACTGCTGAGCTGTGAAGCGAGCCGCCACTCGGCTCTTCCAGTTGCACAAGCCAAGCTGTGCGAAAAACAAATCAAGAACTCTGACAGACGAGCGCCGCGCGCGACGCACGGCGACGGTGGCGGTGGCGGCGGCGGCGGCAGCAGCGGCGGCGGCGGCGGCAGCGGCAGCGGCGGCGCGACAGAATGCCGTTCGACGTGGTGTACACGGCGACGCCGGAAGCGTTCGCGGCGCACCAGCGCAAGATCAAGGATGAGGAGCGGCGCGCCAAGGAGAAGGCTGTGGAGCTGCACCGCGCCGTCAAGGTGGCCAAGGCGCGCGCCGCAAGGTACAACCTGACGCTGCGCGCGCATGAGCTGAAAAAGGCGCGCGAGCAGCAGGCGGCCGAGGACGCCAAGACCGGCGACAAGCGCCGCTCGCTTGTGCGTAGCCTCACCAAGCGGCTCTCGGAGACGGCCAGCTCGCTGCGCCGCCTCAGCAGCCGCGGCGCCAAGCAGCACGACCCGAATGACTTCTTGCCAAGCGCCGACCTGGACGACGGCGAGGACGACGCGCTGCGCGACCACCTTGTCGAGGAGGAGGAGGAGCAGCAGGAGGAGGAGGGCGGGCTCCACGAGACCGTTCCGCCTTCCAGTCTTGCCGGTGCGGAACTCGACGAGGAGGAGGAGGGCCACAACGAGGGGGGGCATCTCGATGACGACGATGAAGACGACGACTACGACTACGACGACGACGACGACGAGGAGGAGGAGGTCGTGCTGTGGATGGGCGAGCTGGCGCGCGCGCTCGAGGAGCAGGAGACACATGAGATCAACGCGGCCATTCTCACCGCCTTCCTCACGGAGATGGCGCCCGAGCGCGTGGACGAGGTCGATGAGCTTCTCGACGAGTTCCAGGGCCGCGAGGAGGAGCTCTTCGACGAGCTTGCGCAGCAGTACCCCGTGGCGCGCGGCGACCAGGCCCAGCGGCTCAACGAGGAGACCCTCCGTGCGCTCGGCGCGGCCATCCCTGACGAAGCCGACGATGACGCTGAAGAGGAAGGCTACATTCTCACGCTCATGAGCGACCAGTACGGCAAGTGGGCGGCCAATGTGCAGGGACATATTTTGCGTCAGCGCATGCTTCAGGCCGGCGCCTCCATGGAAGATGTTGATGCGGTCATCAAGAACCGCTCTGAGATGATTTGAACCGAGCGGAAAGCTATTGTTGTTGTTGTTGTTGTTGTTGTTGTAACTACTCACTGTTATAAAACAGATTGGTTAGGCCTAAGCTAGCTAGAGGTCGCGGCAGAGTCGCGACGCGGTTCTTCCACCACCATTCCACCCTTGAGTTGCGTAAAGATGCGCCAGGTCGCACGACTGCCCTCGCGGGAAATCTCAACAATCTCCACGTCGGTGCGATCTGGATGCGTGAGCGTCGAGATGTGGCGCAGCGCGCCGCGCGGGCCTTTCCACTGCACGGCGCGGCGGCATGCAAGATCCACGTAGGCGGGAGAGACCTCCGTGTCGTCCGGGAGAAAGAAAAAGCCGTCCGCACCGAAAAGACGGCGGTAGAGGTCGTGCGAACGGCCATCCCGGTGCACAAAGACCATGTAGAGCGCAAGCAGCAGACCACCAATGCCGAGGATGGTCGCGTAGACGAGAAGGAGCAGATACATGGCATTCAAAGCAGAGCCCTCGTGCACCACAAAGTAGTTGAAGACGCGCCAGGCGTCCGTGTCGGAACAAACGCACGCGCTCGCGTACCTGCTGAGCGTACCGCAGTGCGCCTCGCACGAGACCTGGCCGGCCGCGACATCCACAACGAGCGTTAGCACGGGATCCAAAAGAGCCGCAAGCCCGAGCATGAGCATGAACCGGTGCATCAGGCTCGGCATGCTGCCGGCTGCGAGCTGCACGAGGAGGCTGACCAAGGCCAGGCCAGCAAAGGTAGCGAGCGCGGCGCCAGAGCCGGCGAAGATCAGGTTCACCAGGTGGTAGAGCGGCATGTGCGCGTCGGAAAACTTGATGACGCACTTGTACGGCAGGATCTGAAACGCGTAGGCGGCGCCGTAGCCACCTGCGCGCAAATAGAGGAACTGGCCGCCATAGTGAGCCAGCATGCGCACGTAGAAGCTGACTGCCATCAGCACCAGCATGATCCAGCCCTCGTTGAGCCAGAAACGCCGCAATCGCAGGCCGCCGAGCGCCTCCTGCCGCAGGTACGCCAATTGATGCAAAATGGCGGACTTTTGCGAGACCGGCGCCGTGTGCATCGAGTAGTGATACTCTTGCAGGTCCTCCAGGGTCGGCTTCGTGAAGGACGCCGCGCGCTTCGCACGCTTGCGCTGCTCCTCGCGCAGCCGCATTGACGAGCTTAGAGGCTCCACCTCTGGCGTAAGAGCGCCCCCCCGCGGGACGATCGCCGTGCCGCGCGAGAGCCGCAGCGTCCGCAGCATACGCCGCCACAAGGGGGCGGGCGCCGTAATGGCGGTCTCGGCCTCGGAACGAGGCTTGGCATCTGCTGCTGACTTGAGCGACTGCGCCGCCGACTTGAGCGAGTCGGCCGCCTGCTCGGCCTCGTTGGACTGCATGCTCTGAAAGTTGCTCGCAAAATCCATCTCCATCGAGGTGCGCAGGTCGTCTTCGTGCACGCCTGCGCCGGGCACCTTGGACGCCAGTAGGGCCACCGGCTCGACGTAGACGTACATGTTGCATAGCCAGTTGTCGAGGTCGTCTGCCATGGCCTTTTCAATCTTGGAGTAACGGTCGAAGGCGCCGCGGTATGGGCCCTTGAGCACCGGCAGGCGGAAGCGGCCTTGGCTCAGTTCATTGCTCGCGTTCACGACCGGGAGCGCCGTCCAGCCCACGATGGCCTGCAGCTCCGACGGGTCGCGCTCCGAGCACAAGAAAATCTCGATGATGAAGACGTTGGAGCGTTCTGTCTTGCGGCGTGGCGGACAGACCACCACGGCCGAGTCGTGCACCTGAATGTCAAAGGCGTCGAAGCGCCCCGAGTGCGAAAACTTTCGCGACCAGCTCAGATCCGAGGACTTGCTCTTGTCCTGCACCGCGTCTGCCTCGGTCGCCAATTGCAGACGCGTCCCGCCAAGCTCGTCCAGCATGTACATGCCGACGCAATAAGTGCCGCGACGCAGCTTGTCCTTGACGCCGCGGAGCACGTCCACGCGCAACGCCACGCGTTGCGGGACCTTGTGGGAGGTATCCACGACCAGCCGCCGTGTCCCGTACGAGTAGTCCTCGCGTAGCACACCAAACTCCTCGCGAATCTTGGCATCCTGCTCGGCCAAGGTCGACCGCAGCGACTCCTCGCGACGCAAGAAGGCGCGCCGCAGCCGCGGCTCCAGCTCCGCCAGATTTGCTTGGACTGCGGCGCGTGCGGCCTCCACCTTGGCCTCGCGATCCGTCTGCTGCCGCACCACACGGTCGCGTGCTGCACGCTCGCGAGCCACGATGTCGGCCTCGCGCTCCTCGAAATACGTACGCACCTTGTCGCGATTTTCGCGCTGCCGCTTGCGGATCAGCTCCAGCCGCGCCGCCACCTGCTCCTTGGGCACGCTCGCCACCTTGAGCTTCTTTTCATCCGTCAGGCTGTCGAACTGCGCCAGAAAGTGGGTGTCTGTTCCCTGAGACTTGATGCGCTCCCTGGTGTGCCGCAAGAAGTCTGCGAACTTGGCCGTGTTGTATGGAATGTTCGCGGCCGACGCTGCCCGCAAGCCCTCTTCGTCCTCGCGCAGGCTCTCCAGCAGCTCCTTTTCATCCTCGCGCTCATCCTCCTGCTCCACTGACTGCAGCAGGGCGCTCAGGTCCTCCAGCCCGCTGGCGCGGTGGTCCAAGGGGGCTTGCGCCGGGCTCGGCGTCGTCGGGGTGACCTTGGGCTGCGAGACTTTAACGACCTCGGCGTCGCCAGAAGTTTTACCTTCCACTGGCTGTCTGACTGTTGCTGCGGACCCCGCTTCCTCGACGCTCTTGGCGGCGTCCGCGTTCTCTGTGAGCTCGGCGCTAGCCTTGGGTTCGTCGGGGAAAAGGGCACCGCCAGCAGCCTCAGCAGGCTCGGCATCTTGTGTCTGCTGCGCCCCGCCATCTGTCTGCTGCTGCGCTTTTGCCGCTGCATCGTCCTCCTGCTCTTGCTCCTCCTCCGCCACGCTCTGGCCCGCTTGCGCGCCCTCTAGGTCCTGCGGGCCCTCGTCCGCGCCGGGCTCCTCGCCCTCCATGGGTTGCCTCTGTTGTGCAGGTCGCGAGATGCGGCGCGGCCGCCGCAAGCGCGAGCACCGCGCGCTGCCCGAGCTACAGCGCGACGCTGCCCGACGCGGCCCGAGCCACAGCGCGACGCTGCGCCGCACAAGATGCCAGGCCGCTTTGATTGCGAGGTAGCACAGCACGGCGTTGGAGTAAAGAGCACACGAGTTGTCTGGATGCCCAACGGCAATAAAAGTTACGACCTGTGCCCTCACAGTGAGTCAGTCACTCACAGTCAGTCACACCAGCAGCTAACTACTGCCAGCCAGCAGCCTCTCCGTAGTTACCGACACAAGTTGAACTGGGCGGACCACCGCGGATTTTGATCGAGTTTTAGCACGGGGCTGCGAGCGCAGGACAGCAGAGGGCACCCCAGCAGGGTGAAGAGCATGAAGAACAAGCTCGGGCTGCGCTGTGATTATTTCTAGCTAGCCAGAGTTAGCTACTCGCGTCGCCGCATCGGCCTTCTCCTCTTCATTCTCAGCTTCATCGGTACTTGAGTCTCTGAAGAGCATAAAGAACAAGCTTCGGGCTGTGCTGTGTACTCGCGACGCCGCATCGGCCTTCTCCTCCTCATTCTCAGCTTCATCGGTACTTCTGTGTCTCTGAAGAGCACAAAGAACAAGCTCGGGCTGCGCTGTGATTATTTCTAGCTAGCCAGAGTTAGCTACTCGCGTCGCCGCATCGGCCTTCTCCTCCTCATTCTCAGCTTCATCGGTACTTGTGTCTCTGAAGAGCACAAAGAACAAGCTCGGGCTGCGCTGTGATTATTTCTAGCCAGAGTTAGCTACTCGCGTCGCCGCATCGGCCTTCGCCTCATCATTCTCAGCTTCATCGGTACTTGTGTCTCCGTCAGCTGGGATGTAGGAAGTAAAGCCAAGGCTTGAGACCAACTTTTACACCGCCCAGGGGGGCAGCGTTCCTTAACGCTTTCACCAGTTTCGACATCCGCTTTGCGGTTTTCTTCTTTTCAGGTCAGATTATGACTGCACACATTGACTCCGGACCGTCGGCCTAACTTCGTCTCGGTCATCGCCTTCCTCCTCTTCGTCTTCGTCGTCCTCATCACTCTCACAATAGCCAACATGCCCCGATTAAATTCCGTCAAAGCTTAGAGCGATTAGATTGGGATATTCTTCTTGTTGCCGTGCATCTTGTAGAGTACTTCATCGCCATCGGCGCTGAGCCAGAGCCTGCCATGGGAAGCTTCCACGAAAGCACGGAGCTTGACACCACCTTGAGCGCTTGTCCGCTTCTCTTTTGCAGCCTTTTTCGTCTGAGCCCGAGAGAGCCCGGGAACAACCATGTTGGGTACGTGGTCACACATGAAGCCACAACGCCTCCCGTTCGGATTCTCGATGAACGCCTGCGAGGTACACGCCGGGTACAAGGGTAGCGAGCGAAGCCGAATCGCACGGAGCAGAATACCGTCGTCGAGAAACAACGGCCCATTGGAGATCTCGAATGCGACGTCAACGACGTTGTCGCGCACCGCGAAGAAGCCATCCACCACCAACTGGATGTCTCCATCTTCAAACATGCCACTTGCGCACATGACGACGCCGTTGGCCTCGTAACCACGTGGCTCGAGCACACGCAAGCAGAGATAGTGGAGCCAGTAATGGGGACCGAAGCACTGCGAGGGTCTGAACCTTTTGTTCTTGCTCTCCATGCCAGCGTTACACGCGAAGAGGACACCGCTGCCGTCCTTGGCCTCGATCATGAGCTGAAGGGGTGGACCTAAGTAGCACGGCGGTTTAGCCGTGTACACAACTTCCTCGTCTGGATCGATCCAGCCAGGCGGGGTATGGGGAGCCTTGCGCAGCGTCGCCACAGCTCGCGCCGCGAGTTCCCAGTCCACCTTGGGCTTGGCGGCCCATTCCGGGTCAGGCTCACAGTCTTTGAGGTTGCGAAAGTTCTCGTACCATTCGTCTATCTCATCACTCTCCTCGAAGTCCATCTCCTCGTCCTCGTCCTCGTCCTCGTCCTCGTCCTCGTCCTCGTCCTCGTCCTCGTTCGATAGAGTTTCGTTGGGGTCCCACTTTGAAGTTGCGACGACGTCCACGTTGGCGAACTCATCGTCTTCCGCCATATACTTGCTGAAGTAGCGTGGCTCCAGGATGGACAGGAGGAGGTGCTTGGTCGCCTCATCCAGGCGGGGAAGCGCGCTCTGCCCATTCACGACGACCTGGTGCAGCACGCTGTTCACTGCATAGAGCGGCGCTAGCGTCCGCGGGCACTCGGCCAGGAAGCCGACCACGACCTGCAAAGCAGCCTCAGGTAAGCCTGCTAGGCCTCCGGGCGCAGACTCCCCAGTTCCCGAGCCATTCTTGCCTGTCTCGCGCTGCGGCCTCTTCACGACCTGCTTGAACTCGCGCGGCGCGAGCTTCACCGACCCGTCGTACTGCACGTATTCCACACACCCCATCCCGCCCGAGCCGAACTTGACAGGAGCGAGCGCTCTCCGCGGCGCCCCGGGCCGGGCTCTCTCCCTTCGCGCAGCGCGCGCCGGAGCTCGCCACGCGCGTCGGCCCGCGGATGCGGTTTTGCCGCGCTTTGCCGCGCCCGCCCGTCTGCCCGGGCCAGTGCCCGGCTTCGCCGCGCGGCTTCGCCACGGTTTGGGTGGATCTTGATCGATGATCTTGGCCCGCGGGTTCTGGCGGCTGTGGTTGCGCCTTTGCGGTTCCCCTGTGGCCGTGGTTGCGGTTCCCGTGCATCCTGTCCGTCGCCGTCCGTCCAAAGCCCTCCCGTGCCCGCCAGGCCGGCCCTCCTGCGCGTCCTGTGCGGTTCCCGTGACGTCTATCGTGTCTTCTGTCGGCTGCTAGCTAGCTAGGCCTAGTCATGCGGCCGCATTGCGGCGAAGCAGCGGTCCTCCAGGCAGGCCGGGCTGCTCATCACGGTGCCCTGCTACCGCCGCGCGCTCTCAGACTGGAGTCGCGATCTTGAACAACGCTCGCCGCACCTCGGCTTGTCCCCCGCCTTTCCCCGTGTGTAAAACCTCGTTCAAAAGCCAGATGGCTCCGACATTCGGGCCCGCGCGCGCGCCGGCCTGCAGGCCGGCCGGCCCCGGCCTGGCGCAGGCTGGCGGGCACCGCGCCACGTGCTGAGGACCCGCCAGTCGCTTGCACCACGCGGCCTGCAACATTACGACTGACAGCGACGTCGTCCGCTCCAGCGCCGAGCAGTGGCAGCGCCGGCCACCGGGTAACGTGCTCGGCCTGGAGTCGGCCACTGGCAGCGCCGAGCTGCGCGCCGATGGTCGGCGCGATGATCGATTTCCGATTTCCGTGCCGCCGGGCTCGCAGAGAAGAGGAGGCTCGACTCTGGAGGCTGAGCCCGGCCCGCGCGGCTGCCGTCGGCCCGGTGCCACGGACGCCCGCGCTTGCACCGCAGATTCGCAGAAGCAGCCAGGCTGCCCGCGACCGCTGGCGCCTCTGAGTCCAAGGCCCGCGGCGGCCGGCGTTACGCCTTGCCAAGCCGTGCTTGCAGCGGCCGTCCGAGACGAGCGCCCGGCCTTGCTCTCGCTCTCAGTCCAGCCTGCTTTCGCGGAATCCGGAGCGGTGTCTCTCCGCTGGGCGGGTCTCAACTTCTCAAGGGCTCCGCTGGCGCTGGACGCCTGCCACCGCGCGACCGATGTGCACGGCCGCCGAGGCAGCAGAAGCAGGGCACAGCAGACCTGCATCGACGGCCGAGAGGCGGGCGGGCGGGCGCACGGCGCGGGCTCGGGCGGCGTGGAAGGCCTGAAGAGGGCTTCGCTCGAGAGCTTACGTTGCTACCGAAGCGGCGGTGCTCAAACGAGACGGCACGGATGGACGAGCGGGAGCGCGGCATCGTGGAGGATGCCATCCGCATGATCGAGAATGGCGCGACGAAACTCTAGTAGGTAGTCGACGGTTCTAAGGTTGTGCTAGGAGATTGCCTGTTCAGTCATTAAGCATGAGCGCGGCCAGCTCGTCAGGCACGGCAGGCCTGCTTCGTAGCAGCCAGCC